>JABUQX010009120.1:37500-48369 GCA_015478945.1 Trachelipus rathkii
ACATCACAAATTTAGAACTTTCGTTAAAAGTTATCGATTGTCCTAATGTTTCAACATTTGTAAATTCACTTTGGATAATTCGTTAAAATTGAGTTTTTAACGGTAATTTCAGCATTAGTCAACCAGAAAAAAATAATAATTAAGAAAATAAATTGTCTTTAAAATGTTTTCATAGCTAGTGGTGAATTATATTCTTATAATCTAACCTGCCTAAAACTAACCAACGCAATAAACCTAACCTAACCGGAGATCTCATTATATCAATAACCTAACCTAACCTAAACACTAACATTTATAAATATGATCTAGTGGTCATGACTTAAGCCTAACCTAACCTAACCTAACCTATAACCTAACCTAACTAACCTAAAGCTACACCTAACCTAAACGTAACCTATACCTATTCCTAACCTAAACTTATTTAACTCTCAGATATAACTAACATTACCCTAAGCTTTGTCTTAACCTCTTTTCTACCCAAATCTTTATAAATTGTTATATTTTTAAATTAACCTAACCTAACCTAACCTAACCTAACCTAACCTAACCTAACCTAACCTAACCTAACCTAACCTAACCTAACCTAACCTAACCTAACCTAACCTAACCTAACCTAATAGTTATGAAATATTTGGTAAATAAAAACAAATATAGAAATTTCATTAAAATGACGTAATTTATGTTTTATATTACAACAATATATTGTGATAAAACACTTGTTTTATTAAAAAAATTTAACTCCTAAAATTGCGCTTTTTCTTAAATTTTCACATTACAAATTAAGAACTCTTAAAAGTACTTTTTTTTCCTAAATTTCGTCATTTATTTTTATTTTATAATTCTTGAAAATGAGTTTATAACGGAATTTTCAGCATTTAAAAAATAATGTGTTTCATTGAAATGCAATTTCAAAAAGCAGAAAAGCGATTTCTTATTATATTATTTCTGTAATTGCTTAGTTGCATTTGTATATATAGATGTTTAAAGGTGTCTTAAGAGAGTTTTAATGAAATGTGTCAATGTGTTGTTTTTATATACCAAATATTTTATTAGTAGTGAAAACCTGTTTTAATAAAAAAAATTTAACTTCTAAAATTACGCTTTTTCTTAAATTTTCACATTACAAATTTAGAACTCTTAAAAGTACGATTTTTACTAAATTTCAACATTTGAAATTATTTGGTAATTCTTAAAAATGAGTTTTTAACGGGATTTTTAGCATTTGAAAAAATAATGTTTTTCATTGAAATGCCATTTCAAAAAGCAGAAAAGCGAATTTGTTAATAGTTTTAGGTGTCTTAAATTGACGTTTTTTAATGAAATTTCAATATTTGTTTTTATATACCAAATAATTTTAATTAGTTGTGAAACTGTTTTAATAAAAAAATTCTTAACTTCTAAAATTAGACTTTTTTCTTAAAATATTTTTCTGACATTACAATGTTCAGTAAGCTCCGAAAGTACGAATACTCTTTTTCCTAATTTCAAACATTTGAATTATTTGATAAATTCTAGATATATATGAGTGTTTTTATATCGTTTTTCAGCATTCTGATTTTGTAATTGAGTAATACTATTCATTGTATGTGCAAATGCAGACGCAGACAGCGGAGAATTGTGAGATTTAATAGTTTCCGAGTGTTTTTAAATGACGTCTTTTTAATTGTATAAGATGAATTATTCAAATATTGGTTCTATCATATACCAATATTTCATGTTATGATGTAGTAAAACCTGTTTAATATTCAATTTAACTTCTAATAAGAGCGAGGCGTTGTGTACTTAAAATTTTTCCATTACAATTTAAGAACTCTTAAAGAACGAATTTGTCATAAATTTCAGAGTTTAGAAAATTATTTGTAGTGTGTTAAGCATATATTAGGTTTGGAATTGGGATTTAATAGCTTTGGAAAAATTAATGTTGTTTGATTGAAATGGGCATTTCACAAGATACAAAAAAGCGATATTGTGTTAATAGTTTTCTTGATAGGTCTTAAACTAGACGTTTTCTTAATAGTAAATTTTAAATGAGGTTGTTTTCATCCATTACCAATTATTTCATTTAGTTGGTGAAACCTGTTGTTAAATAAAAAGATTTTTATTACATTCCTCTAAATTTGCGCTATTTTCTCATTATTGCATAATGTTTTGTAATGAATATTAAAAGTTACCAGATTTTTACCTAAATTATCACATTTGAAAATATATTTGTACTTCTTCTTAAAAGTGATGTCTTTATGAAACTGGGTATTTTCTAGCAATTTTTGTAAAAATAATGTGTTCAGACGCGTGTAAATGCAATTCGATCAAGACAGATATGTGAATTTGTTAATAGTTGTTAGGTGTCTGTAATACCTGGAGTACTGTTTGTAAGTGAATAATTCAAAAATATTTTGATTTTTATACCAAATTAAATGTCTTAGTAATGTGAAAAACATGTTTATTCAATATAAAAAAATTAAAACTAGACGATTTAGAATCGTTTAACTAAAAACCTGGGAACAGATGCAATTATAGACTCATAAGTACGATTTTTTCTAAATTTCCAACATTTGAAATTATTTTTGTATAATTCTTTAATATTGAGTTTTTACAGGGATTTTTAGCATTTGGAAAACCTTTGTGTTTTATAAACTCATAGAGTGATAGATGCATTGTGAAATGCAAATTTCTAAAAATATCTATGACTATTGAGAGAATTGGTAATAGTAGTTTGAGGGTGACCACTTTAATTGCCGTTGTATTTAAAGTAGAAATTTCACATATTGTTGCCATATAGCCAATATTCAAGTTAGTTTGTGAAAACGGTCTATTTTATAAAAAATTTTGAAAAATTTTAACACGCTTTTTTTCACATTTCAATTCAGACAACTGGTTTACAATTATTTCCACATTACAATTTTAGAACTCCTTAAAAGTACGATTTTTCACAAAAAATTGCAACAATTGAAATTATTTGGTATTTCTTAAATTGAAGTTTTTTAACGGCATTTTTAGCTTGAAAAAAAGTAATGTGTTTTCATCTGGAAATGTCAATTTCAGAGAGCAGAATAGCGAATTTGTTAATAGTTTTCAGGTATTTTAACGAGAAGTTTTTTAAGATAGTTTTCAATATTGTCTTTAATTTACCAAGACTATTTCATATGTAGTTTGTAAAACACTGTTTATATGAAGAGAAAATATTTAATCTCTCTAGAAATCACGCTATTTTCTTTATTTTTCAGTTTTTATACAATACAAAAAAGTACTAGCTCTAATAACTTTCGTAAAGGATCCTAATATTTCACATTGTCGAAATTATTTGGTATAAATAGTCTTAAATTGAGTTTTAACGGGATTTTTATATTTTCAGCATTCGAAAAATAATGTGTTGCATGAAATGCAATTTCAGAAAGCAGATAAAGCTAATTTTAATTTTTTTAGGTGTCTTAATTGACGTTTTTAATGAATTCAATATTTTTTTTTATATGTATACCAAATAATTTCATAAGTTGTTTGAAAACCTGTTTTAAAAAATAAAATTTTGTAAGTTATAGAATTAAGCTATATGAGTTAGCTCTTCAAATATTTGTTTGAATATTTTATTTGTTTTTTTTTTTTTTCTTATCTTTTTTTTTTTTATCTTGTACTAAATTTAAAGAACTTAAAGTAACGAGTGTTATTTACTCATATTTCTTCGAAGTCGATCGATGTTTGTAATTCCTTAAAATTTTCAACTACGTTTTAACTATTAGGGGTTATAGAGACTTCTACGACTTTGTAAACAATAGGTGTATAAAAGACTTGAGATGCAATATTCTAAGCAGAAGCGAATTTAATTAATCACTGTATGTAGCTTAATTGTTAATTTTGATTTTTTTATATATAGAGAATTTCACTACAGCAACGCGACGAAAGATATGATTTTATATAGTTTTTCCTTAAGGATGTTTCATATAGTTATGTATAGCTGTTTTAATTAATGCATTTAATTTATAGTTCTTTATAATTATTTTTTCTTAAAATTGTCCACTCATGTTACAATTGTAGAAGCTCGGTAAAAACGCTAACGATTTTCTCCTAATTTGAACATTTGAATAATTTTATTTATGTATATAAGTCTGAAAAAGTATTTTTTAACGGTAATTTTCACCATATGAAAAAATATAGTGATATCAAATTGAAAATGCCAATATCTTCAAAAAGCAAAAGTGATTATTATAGTTTCAAGTTGTCTTTAAATTGGCACACTTTGTTAATGTGGAAATTTCAAATATTGTTTTTATATACAAATAAACTCATTGGTGTGTAGTGAATCTTCTGTTTTGAGAAAAATTTATATTTTCTTAAATTCGTCTTTTGCTATAATTGTTCATCATTACAATATTTAGAAACTCTTAAAGTACGATTTTTACCCCCTAAAATTTCAACGAGTTTGATATATATTGGTGAATTCTTAAATGTTTGAGTTTTTAACTCTGTATTTTCAAGCTTTTGAAAGATCAATGTCCGTTTCTATCACTGGCAGCCTTTTCTTTTCAGACCTATCTTTAATGCTATCACAATTTTAATTAGTTCTCTTGCAGCAGGTCGAGTTCCCAGCAATACTTACCATATACATCGGCTTAACCAACCGACTATCATCTATAATTTCCACATGACCAAAATCTTATACTGTTTCATTTTTTCTCTTTTTCCATTTTCTTCATACTACACAATCCCTAACATTTCAATCCTCATGGTTAGACCTATACTAACACGCCCTCTAAATTATCCATCTGAACGATTGCACCTTAGATTATACCACTTATTCTACACCATAGTTTCACTGTTATCTTAAACCGGTAACAGCACACCCTCTTTTGAACCCTAGCTCGCTATACTTTTCCATTCACCAAGGATTTAATGGAACCAGCCACCTTCCTAATTCACAACTTTCCTAATTATCTGCAACATCAGTCCTTTTTCATCAATAATATCTGAAGGTCGGATCTGTCCAATTACTCACTCCCAAAATGAATTTTGAATCTCTAACTCTACTCATCACTACCCATCACTTAATCTTATTTCATTTACTTTCAAACTGTTATTTTTAATACACCTGAAAACCCCTTTTACAATCTCTCACATTTTTTTTAGATTCGCTCACAAAATAATTAATTATCAGCGGAAAATAAGCAGTGCACCTTCCACAATCTTCCATTCCATAGAATTCTGTATAATACTTCCCCTGCAACCTACCTTTAATTCTTTCGCCACCCCATCTTATATATACAAATATAAATATTTATGGAAGACATAAACACATCCTGCCTCATCACTATTATATTAAACCTTCACTTTCCACTCACATTATTCTTACACACGCTTCACAATCGATATAATACTTTTGATTCCATTGACAAGCCTACAATTAACACAATATATCACTAACACTTGGCATAGAGCTTCACTATTAATCCTGCCATACGAATGTTACATGTCCATAAAACCTAAATACAGAGTTAATTTTTTTTATTTCTCATTTCCTCATATTTTTATTTATTGTGAAGTTTGATGGCTATACATCCGTCTTACCCTCTAGATGCGCCTTGTTTCTTAGCCAATACTCTTCTCAAGATCACTAGACCGCCTTTCAACCCAAAATACCAGCATATATTTATATTTGCTACATCTTCCCTACAACACTTAAATAACTAATTCCTATGGTTACCGTCCCCATTATCTCCTTATCTCTATATAAGGGCACTATTACTGCTCTCCTCCAATCCTTCGGAACTATACTCTCCATACACACACACACACACACACACATATATCATATATATCTTATATATATATATATATATATTATATATACTAATATAATATATATATTAATTATATATATATATATATATAATTACTATATTATATTATATATATATTATAAATAATATATATATATATATATATATTTATATATATATATATATTTTATATTGTATATTTCAAATGGTCCTAGTGGGTTTGAACTCCTTACCAACGAGCCTCTTGAGTGGTTACTTTCAGAGTGTTAGTCGAGGACGATTGGCTAAAAGGAACCCGTCATTTTACCTCTGAAAGCTTAGCTTCCAAGAGGAGCGAAGGCCGTGTCTAGGACACCTAACCTCCGACGGGCCTCCGCACTCAGTCAGGGGCACACTGGGTAATTTTTAACCGCACAATGATATTCAAAGATGTTTGTGCAATAAACGCAACATTATTTTGTTATTTTCAATGTCTATGTGGGTTTGAATGCTACCTTGAAGATGTATTCAGAGTGTTACTGTCGAGACCACGATTGGCTAAAAAGGAAACCCATCATTTTACGAGCTAAGCTTTCAGAGGTAAAATGACGGGTTTCCTTTTAGCCAATCGTGGTCAAGAGGTAACACTCTTGAAGTACCATCTCAAGGGTGGGTTCAAACCCACTTAGACATTGAAATTCAAATAATTTGTTTGCATTATTGCCCAACTCTTTTGAATATCTATTATGTCCGGCTTAAAATTTACCCTTCAGTGTTGCCCTGACCGAGTGTATTGGCGGGAGGCCGTGGAGTTAGGGTTGTCAGCAGGCCTTCGCTCCTCTTGGAAGCCTAAGCTTTCAGAGGTAAACTGATGGGTATGGGTTTTATTTTAGCCAATCGTGGTCTTGAGGTAACACTCTGGAGTACGATCTCAAGGGTAAGGGTTCAACCACTTAGGGCCATTTGAAATATACAAATAATTGTTGCATTTATTGCACACATCTTTTGAATATCTGTTAATGTCGGTTAAAATTCCAGTGGTTAGCCCTGCCCGTGTTGGGGAGAGAGAAATATACGTATTGCAAGTCGGAGTTTAGTGATCAAGACACGCCTTTCGTCCTGCTTGGAGCTACTTTCAGAGGTAAAATGACGGGTTTCCTTTTTAGCCAATCGTGGTCTGAGGTACACTCTGAGGTACATCTTCAAGGGTAAGGGTTCAACCACATTAGGACGATTTGAAATATACAAATAATTGTTGCGTTTATTGCCAATCATTCGGAATATATCTCCATCATACATATATATATATATTATATATATATATATATATATATATATATATAATATATATATTTTATATATTTATATATTTTATAATATAAATATATATATATATATATTATATAATATATATAATTATTATATATATATATATTAATATATATATATATATGAGGTTATTTAATTATTTAATTCATAGTTAAATATTTTATTAAAAAATAGAAAATTTTTAAAGTGAAAAATTTTTTTTTTTGCGAGTCGAATATATTAATTCCATGACTGCTCGTAGGCCTCGTATGCAGATTTTTCTTTACTCTTTCGCTTGCCTCATTGAAATATTGATAAAGTAGTGTAAAAAAAAAGTTATTCTTTCATCTCCTTTATTGCTCGCCTTTTCTATGTTTGGAGAAAATTTTTTGTTATAAAAGAGGTACGTGGCGAACGAAGGTAGAAGAAGAAATACATTTCATATAAGACGTTTATGTATTCCGTGTATACCGGGGGATGAAAAAGTAAGCGCTGAAAAGTACAAAAGGATTCGCTATCAAAGGCAAAGTTTGAGAGGTACACACACATATATACATGCATACACACACACATACAGACATATACAAACACTAGCAATTTATTCACTGTCTTGTCTTTTTACGTTTCAGCTACGGTTGAAACCCTCAATGAAATTCAATTTTAACAAGTTACACATGCGTGTACGAGTAATTTGTTTTCTTTTGAATATATATATATATATATGTATATATATATATATATATATATAACTATAATATATATATAATATAGTTATATATATATATATATATATATATATATATATATGCCACTGGAATTAAATGATGGTGATAACTTTTATCACCATCATTTAATCCCAATGGCATATATCATATTATATATATATTATATATCTTATTTATATTATTTATATTACTATATAATATTATATATATATATATATATTATATATATAATATTTTTACTCATATATTATAAATAATATATATACTATATTTCATATTTATATATTTATTAGAGAGATAACTTTATATCGGAAATATTATTTCTTATATTTTGCTTAAGTCATATAATCATATTATATATATATCTATTATATCTATATCATATTTATATATTATATAATATATACTCGTATATTATAATATATAATATCATATATATCTATATATTATATATATTATTTATAATATATTATATATATTATATATATATACTATATATATAATATTATATATATATTATATATATATAAATATTATATATTATTATATTATATTATTATATATAATCTCGTATTATATCTATATATTAATTATATATATAGTATATATTTATTGTATATATATATAATTATATATATATATATATATATATACTTTACGGATATAAGGTATTATATATATATATATTATATAATTAATATATATATATATAGTACTAGTTATATATATATATATAAGTATATTATATATATAACTTTTTTATATATATATATTATATATATATATATATTATATATATATATATATATATTATATTAACGAATTTTGAAATGATAACTTTAAAGGTCTGTTTTTTTTTTTTTGTTTTTTTTTTTTTGCCTTAATCTTTTGTCTTATGCCAGTAGAAAAGAAAACTAATACAGGCTTAATTGATGTTTTTTTTTGTTAACATATTAGTAGTAGTAGTATAATAATATTATAATAAATAATAATAATAATATATAATATAATAATAATAATATATAATATAATAATTAATTAATAGTAAATGATATATAATAATAATAATATAATTATAATTAATAATAATAATATAATATAATAATATATATAATAATAATAATAATAATAATAATATATAATATAATAATAATAATAATAATAATAATAATAATAATAAATAATAATAAATAATATAATATAATAATATATAATAATAATAATAATAATAATAATAATAATAATAATAATAATAATAATAATAATAATAATAATAATAATAATAATAATAATAATAATAATAATAATAATAAAATATAATAATAATATATAATATAATAATAATAATATAATAATAATAATAATATATAATTAATAATAATATATAATAATAATATAATTATAATAATAGAAGAAAAGAAGAAGAAGAAGGAGAAGAAGAAGAAGAAGAAGTCAACCCAAATAGCATAAAGTAAAACGAAAATTAAAAAAAAGAAAATTTGAAAAAAAAGCAAAAAAACAATTAACAAAAGAAATAAAAATGAGAAAGTTATAAAAGGATAATTAATGAAAGGTTAATTAAGATTAATGATTATTCCTCACAATAAGAGTGAAATTTCTACGCTAATTAATTCATTAGCACTTGTAAAACATATTTCTTTTTGGGTTCAAAATGATAAAGATATTTTAGTTCGTATTACATGAACTTAATTATATTGTAGAATAATAATAATAATAATAATAAATATAATAATTATAATAACACATAATAATTAATAAAATATTTCATTTTAATATATATTTATAATTATAATTATAATTATATTATACTTATAATTATAAGAGCAAAAATTATAATTTTATAATTATAATTATAAGAGCAAAAATAATAATTATTTATAATAATAATAATAATAATAATAATAATAATAATAATAATAATAATAATAATAATAATAATAATAATAATAATAATAATAAAAATTATATATTAATAAATAATATAATATAATATAATAATATAGTAATAATAATAATAATAATAATAATAATAATAATAATAATAATAATAATAATAACTGCAAAAATTATAATTTTAATAATAATAATAATAATAATAATAAATAATAATAATAATAATAAAATAATTATAATATAGTTTAACAGAATAATAATTAATGAATAAAAATTATAATTTTATTAATGATAATAAAAGATAATAATAATAATAATAATAATAATAATAATAATAATATAATAATAATAATAAATATTCATCCGTTTCCTACACAACTTAGGAAAAGTAAATTGTTAGCTACTAATGAAAGGTGAACTTCAATAATATAATTTCTTAATTTAAATTTTTTTGACTTATGGAATGACAATTTTTATTTAAAAAGTTTGGTTGTTAATTTTTTAAAAGGATTGAATGATTAGTATTTTTAAGCGATTAAAATACTAAAAAATTAGTGTTTTATAATTATAAATTAATATAGGAAATTATATATAATAATATATATAATAATATATATATATATATATTATATATATATATAGTATTTATATAGTATCTATATATATATATATTAATTTAATATTTATATAATACATTATATTATATATATATATATATATTATATTATATATTATAATAATTTTGATATATTTTATTATATATATTTATATTTATATTATATATATTATATATATATTATATATATATATATATATATATATATATATATATATATATATATTATATATATATATATATATATATATATATATATATATATTATATATATAATATATATTATATTAATTAATATATTATATATATATATATATATATTCTATATATTATATATATCAAATTTGTACAAGCTGTACTGTTGCTAAAGACGTAAGTTTGACAAGTTTTTAATTTTGCGAAGTTCCGTGAAATCGTTACGAAATATTTTGCAATTTTGAGTTCGATTTTTTTTGGAAAAAAAAGGCATTTGTATTAGGGCATTATTTTGCTTACTAATTTTAAATATTTTAGTACAATATAAATATAATAATAATAATAAATAAATAATAATAATATA
>JABUQX010009121.1:12500-15000 GCA_015478945.1 Trachelipus rathkii
ACTTACCTGTTCCTTTCAGGATATTATTAAATCATTATCTTTTATGTAAACAAATTGTTTTGACCCCGTCTCTTTTTCTTCTTCTTCTTCTTTTGGCTTCGGGGCTCCTCAAATTGCGAAACCTGAAATTGGTGCATTTCTCACAACAACAAACAACAACAACAACAACAAACAAACAATTCGAGTCACCACGGCTGGAGTCGACCATTATTATTATTCCCAAATATGAATACCCCGACCGTGACGTAATTATTATACCAAACAGAATTGTGAAGTGCTTTTCGCTAGTTAATTTTTGTTCATTATTTTATGTGTGTGTGTGTGTGTTCTTGTGTTCATTTTTCGTATTTTGTTTTGTGTGGGTGAGGGTATGTGCGTGTGTGTGTGTGTGTTTTCATTTGCTTGTCGATTTAATGATTTAATATATATATATATATATATATATATATATATATATATATATATATATATATATATATATATATATATATATATATATATATATATATATATATATATATATATATATATATATATTATATATATATATATATATATATATATATATATATATATATATTATATATATATATATATATATATATATATATATATATGAGAATTTTCTTTGTGAAGAGTCAATCCTTAGTTTGAGTATTCTTGTTTGTTTAGTGAAGAGCGCTTTCGGAATCTAATAAGATTATTCAATTGAATTTTAAGAGTGAAGATTTTTAAGGCTCCAGGCGTTCACACGATTCACATTCACACATATATATGCACAGACACATATACGTAATTACACTTACACATACACATACACATTTCCATATAGGTCTTTATTATTTATGCGGCACCATCTCGAGTTTCATGAAACTTATATGAACTGTTATAAAATGATGTCGATAATTAAAACATTTTAAAAAAAAAATTGTTCCTAAAGTGACACTGAAAGAGTTATGAAGGCATATTTATAACATTTATTTGTGGAGAACATTTTTAATTATAGCTATCCCAACCCATTTTCATAAAACTTAGAGGAAATGTATGAAATGAATTGTAAAGAAGAAAAACGTAAAAAAAAAAAAAAAAAAAACGAGAAATGACCTGAAAAAATTATGGTCTCAAAAGTTCATATTTACATGTCAAATTAGTTTTAAATTACCATATGCACTTTTTTATATAGGTTTATGGCGCAATTTTTTTTACCACCACTCACTGGTCGGGGGTACAACGCCCCCGATAGACATATGTTTGTGTGCCACGTATTTGTATTTTTTTTTTTTAAATCCTGCAAAGCATGAAATTGGGGACTTTAAAATTTTTTCCAGTGTCACTGTTTTAGTTCATAACTATTCAACTTGAGTTTTTTTTTTTTTTTTTTTTTACGTTTTCCTTCTTTGCTGCTCAAGTCAAACATTTCATGTAAGTTTCATTAAAATCAAGAGGGTGTCTTATAATTAATAAGGTTATATATATATATATATATATATATATTATATATATAATTTTATTATATGCACTAGTTATGGTGTTATTGTTATTATTATTAATATATATATTTTAGTTATAAAAGAAGTATATATATATATATAGTACTATAAATGTACGTTATTATAGGAATCAATGGATATATAATTTTTATAATTATATATATATATATATATATATTATATATATATATATATATATATATAGTATATATATATTATATATATATATATATATATATATATATATATATAGTCTTATAATTAATAAGATGTTATATATATATATATATATATATATATATATATATATATAATAGGTGCACCGGATTAAGGATCCGGTTTCGGCTGGGTCCTACCGAAACATTTTCTTATCATTTATTTAAAAGATATTTCATCCCTGTTGATGGATTTATAATTTATATTCCATATTTATTTATTTTATATAAAATAAGCATGAAAAAAACCCTGACTAATATTTCTTCTAATTTTTCTATTATACTTTTACATATAATATATATATAATAGTATATATATATATATATATATATATATATATATATATATATATATATATATATATATATATATATATATATATATATATATATATATATATATATATATATATATATATATAGACTAACTTTCCTCATTATTTTCTGTACTATTTTAATTTTGGATGTAAATTTATTTCAATGTTTGTATATTATGATGCTGAAAAACCAGTTATTCTCCATATGTTTAGCTGTAATACGTAATTCTTTTCTCCTCATATACATTACCTGCTTCAGAAAAGCTTCTCTTGAGTATACTGGTGAAGCAAGGACTGCAAATACTCTATTTGCTATAATAAATGTGATATATTGAAATTTTTCTTTTATACAACTCCACCACTGCAAAACCTTATTTCTACTGTAGCCTTTGGAGAAATTGATTTTTCTTTTAGATAATTTTCCAAATCTTAACTTATAGATCTTCCGTAGATATTGGTATTTCTTTTATAATTTCCT
>JABUQX010009121.1:30000-50000 GCA_015478945.1 Trachelipus rathkii
AAAAATAAAAATATAGCCAAATTTTGTAGCCAATAGGGCGAAAATCTTTGTCATTTGTCAGATCCTATAAGGGCCTTTGACATTTTTCAATATTCTAAAAAATAGAATTCATTTAGTGATACGGGATAATGGACCAAACATGGTAGCTGGTATAAGGGAGAGTGGCTTGCTATCAATTTCATGTTTTATTCTCATGTTGCAACTATGCATTCACGATTCAATATTATGTCAGAAGTCTGTTAAAGATATTTTATTTACTTGCAGAAGCATATCCTCATTTTCACCATTCAGCAACGGCAGCTGCAAAGCTTAAAACTTTACAGATGCAGCTGAATGTCAAACAGCATAAATTAATTCTAGACGTTTCTACATGCTGGAACAGAACTTATGATATGCTTAAAAGATTGTTTGAACAAAAAGTTCACCTATCCATATACGCTGCTGAATGCAAATGTTGACTGATTTTCAGTGGCAAAATTATTCCATTTACTTGAGCCATTTGACAACATCACTAAAACAAGCATTAAACGTGAAGTAACAGTCGCCCAAGTGATCCCTTCCATTTTAGCAATAAATCTATTTTTAAATAAGGCAATTAAAAGCAAAAGCTTCAGTGGAATAATTACACTCGTTGAAGAGCTTAAGAAATCAGTAGAAAAAAGACTTTCTAAGTTTCTATGTGATAAATCTTTGTGTAGCTACTTTCTTAGATTGCGATTCAAGCTAATTTTCAACATGAATCAGATGAATCAGTAGAAAATATGGTCGTTGAGGCATGGAAAGAAATGCATGAAAATTTAGCTCCTGACTCTTCTGCTGACGATGATTTACGTAGTTGGAAAAGTGAAGCTGAAGGTTCCATTTTCACTTCTTTAATGGATTGTTTTAAAGAAATTGTGGCATCAAAATCGTCATACAGAAAAGAAAATGAGAGTGAAAAAAAGAAAGTCCCATTCTTCTGACGATGTGATTATTGTACATAAAAGTAAAAGCCTACATACGGAATTACATCAAGAAATAAACAAATATATAAGTTTGCCTACTTTGACCAGTGAAGACAATGATATTCCCTTCAATTTGTGGAAAAACACTGGAAATAGTTTTATGAATTTGAAAAAACTAGCAATAAAATACCTTTCAGCTCCACCGTCATCAGTCGAAAGTGAAAGAATATTTAGAACAGGAGGAAATATTTATGAAGCCACAAGAAATAGGTTATCCCCTGAAAATGGAGAACTGCTAATGTTCTGTCATTTTAACCTTAGAGCTTATTCAAATGAAGTTTAGTTTAATATCTTTAACTACGAAACTTTTCAATTTTCATTTAATTATTTTTAATATGTGAATGGTTTGCTATAGGTAAGAAATAGTTATTTACTTTTTGTTTTATTACTTTGTATATAACACTGGTAAACATGAAATTTCTTGAACGGGGTTTTGCAATTGATTATTGATGTGCTGATTCCAAAAATGTAATCGGTTTTTGCATATCACATCGCATTTGTGAGATATTGTGTGTGTAACACAGATTTGTAAATTAATTTTATGATTTTTACCTTTTCAAGAGGGTCTATCACAATTATTGGGATATATATATATATATATATATATTAAGAAAGAGTATATATATATATATATATATATATATATATATATATATATATATATATATATATATATATATATATATATATATATATATATATATATATATATATATATATATGAAGGGAGAGAAACAAATATAATGATATGATACATGTCTTTGATAGATATATGTTAAACATATAATGCAACTATATGAATAAAGAGTAACATGGGACAACAATGAATGTAATAGAAGGGAATGGGCTTAGTTAATGTAAACATACCTTACCATGGTAGTAACTTTCTTTCGTAGACGATCTATCAGTATAAGTCTAAGCAGACCCCGGTCGCACTCCACCAATAGTCTCACCTATTGATATCCCACTTGTCCTGGTAACGTCCTTCTATCGAACTTTAGATCTTGATGGAAGGTTCACCCTGCTCGTCACTAACACGCCTAGGTTATCCGAAACTTTTCTAATTTTCATTTAAAGTGCAACTTTATACTCATTCTACATCCATGAGAATGAAAACTGTCTAGCAGTTCCTGTACAATGTTAGTGGTTCTCGGCTTTCCTGTTCCCCAGAAAATTCTGTGCTACATCTGAAAAAGGAATCCACGCCCTTACCTCTAACACAGTCATTGTTGTAGCAAAGGCAGCATCACGGAGGAGTGTCCGTATTTGTGGGCCATCAAATATCCCAGCTTTTTTTCTTCTCGTCCCTCAGACCATGAAACGTTGAGCATATATAGCGGAAGCATTCACCATCATTGTCCAGGGCCTTCACAAATTGTTTCATCAAACCAAGTTTTATGTGTAGTGGAGGTAAGATGATGTTTTCTCTCTGTACAAGTGGTTCACGTACGATGTTCCTGTCACCTGGCGTCAAGGTTTCCTTCGGTGGCCATTCTCTTTAGGTCCAGTGATCCTTTGCCGCCAGGTATATTTGGTGAAACCTGCTTGCTGACTGAGCAAAATGTTTACCATTTTGAGGTCGACGCATATTTACCATCAATGTAAGATAATTTATAGTCTCCAAACTGTCTTGATTTTTGCATACTCCTTGTCTTGGCAAATTAGATAGGGTGAAAATTTAATGAAAGGAGAGATGTGAGTGGACTGTATGTTGTTTTTGTTGTTACCCCATAATTTGTCAAAACATTTTCCCAAAGTTCCCACCTTCATTTACTATTCTCTGATAATACTATCATTCGAATAGAAGGATTGGAGGTGAGATTCTTTGGCCAATTATAGTATAATATTTGTGTCATAAGAATATCATGGATAAATTCAGATATATATACACAGGGAGAAGCGTCAACAAACGCAGCAATATATATGCAAAGGGGGAGATGCGAATGATTGATGAAAGACCAATCAATCACGCATTTCTACTTTCGATCAGGAAGAGAAGAGTCAACAGCAGATCCCTGAAGGGGATCGAGAAAGCCCCCTACGCCCGCCGAGCCATGCAACTATCTCAGCGTCCTGATATAGTGCATCAGTGAACCTTTAGATAGAAGGAAGCCAGAGATAGCATGCAACAGATGTAAATCTTAGTTATGAAAGAAGAGGAAGGAAGGGGGTTAGTATCGTAGGTGTTGCAACAATAAAATGGTTAGTAATCTACGATAGTTCTACTGAATGGACAGCAATAGAATGATGTGTGATTTTAAATTAAGGTGTGGGGTTAGATCCCATTCCTTGTTGTGATAATCACGGAGTTTGATGGGACCTCTTTTACACATACACAACCATTCACTTCCTTAAAATTAACTTAGCTAAACGCCCGACAGAGCACGATACATAGGTTCGTTCTGGAGGGGGGGGGTTCATGTAATACAAAAAGAAAGGGGCTTCAGATACAAAGGAAATAATCCGCAACTTTACAGAGTTATCACCTCGATATCTTAAAAGTAAAACGAAAAAAGATTCAACACTCACCAACGACATCTGGTACAAAAATATATCAAACCTGTTTTCCTCTCTCCTCTTCTATAAGCGAGAAGGGTGAGAGCGTCGCGATACCTGCGACGGACAAACGAGCAACGAGAACTAAAATTGCGCTAGCATGCATGAATATCAGATGAGATACTAATATCAGACAACCTATGTACAATAGCGCATTAAAGTGAAATTTTCACGGAAAGCGGAGAGGTATAACCCGTGGAGTGTTCTTCATTTCGAGAGTGGAAACGAATCGGGTATTTGCTTTAATATTAAAATGCGGTATATACAGTTCAACGAACATAGACGCAATTTCGAAATGCACGAATGAATATTGCTACAATTTTAAGATTAAAGATTCTAAAATTAAGGTAATTTATACACATTGAAATATACAGTATCTAAAGTCACTTATATTTTCAGTACAAAAAAATAATATCAAAGAGCGTGATTTGAGTCGGTACTTTAAATCACATTTTCACTCAGAATGAGTTCAGGAACAGAGTTCAACACTAAAGAAAAAACAATCACACTTTCTACGTAGAAGAAATCTGAAGAACTAACTGTTAAGACCAAGCCACTCTCCTCACCCTGTCGTGATGCTCCTCCTTCAGGGCATCTTAAGTCTTGTTCATTGGAGGGGACCCCCGGGGTGTGTCCCTGCCTGCTTCAGGGCCAATTAGAAAAAAGTTAATTTCACAAAAATGCCCACTCCCCTTTTCTGTCTTGTGGTTGCGACAGTCCTTACTAAATTGAACTTTCTCGTTACTTGACAGCCCCATTCGTTTTGCTTCGGCCCAAACCACAAGTTCCTGTTTTTCGGGCCTCTTCAAATGAATCCATCGCCGAACCGACTTTAAAACAAACTTCAGTTTGTCTGTTTATGGTCTGTTTATTGTCTGTTCACAGACTTCGAACCGTTGGTTCCCGTGTCTGTCTCGTCTGTGGAACCGACAAAAAGGGGACAGCATTTCCTTTCCAGACTGTTAAGAAAGATCGAATTCGCCATTTACTTGACAAGTCATTTACAAAAGAGGAGAGTTTCAACCGCATAGGGCCAAGATCCGTTAGAAACTGTTTCTTAGGAACGACATCTGTTAATGTTTGCCAAAACAGAATGACAATTGGATTCATAGTTAGGTCATTTGGTTCCAACGGATTTTCTGTGGGAACATGAGGAATTTAAACCCAAATGGATCAATAGAACGACACATTACCCACCGTCTCCGTAGGCAAGGAAGGCAAACCCGGACGAGGTCAAAGGGAACTTAAGGAGAGGGGGGGTTGATATGCGGAGAGCTATTCTTCGTCGGAAAGAATAGCCCGTATTCTCTGCTTGGCCAACACGTGTGCTCGTCGTAGGGGCCTTTCCGGGGGAGAGGCCGATGTCTGGGGAGCCTCGGTTGGCGGGAATGGATCTGAGGGATCGTACAGGTTGGAGTGTATCTCCAGAGGGTACAAGTGGATAACGGCCCTTGTTATTTCCCCACGGCTCGTACTGAGCAGCACCGAGCGGGTGTGCCCATCGGGGGAAGTGTAAAGGGTTTTGATGATGCCCAGTTTCCACCTTAGACGAGGACCATCGTCCTCAATTAAAACTACGTCTCCGACCTTAACGTCAGGGCGGTTGGAGACATTCCAAGATTGTTTCAGGCTGAGCAGATAGTCTTTGCTCCAAGCAGACTGAAACTTAGCTATGAGGGAGAGTAAATACTTGTACCTCTTGTTAACCTTCACCGGGTCCCTGTAGGTGGCATCATGTTCAAGTAATTCTTCAGGGACAGGAAGGGTGTTCAGCTTGTACCCCATCAACAAGTGGGAAGGAGTGAGGGGCTCCTCGCAGTGGAGTTCGTCGCCCACGTAGGTGAGGGGTCGGCAGTTGACCACAGACTCCACCTCCGCAAGCACCGTATTGAACTCTTCATAGCTGACTAGGGAAGTTTTGAGGGTCTTCCGAAGATGGGTTTTGGTCAGACCTATTAAACGTTCGAAGAATCCGCCGTAATGGCTGCTTCTAGCGGGATTGAATCTCCAGGTGATGGAATGCTGGGTTAGGAAGTCCTTCACGGAGGGTAGTTCCCATAAGTCCCTTAGGTGCTGGGATGCTGCTTGGAAATACGTTGCGTTATCAGAGTATATTATGGAGGGTGCTCCTCGTCTTCCGATAAACCGACGTAATGCTCTCAAAAATGACTCGGTGCTGTTGTCGAAGACCAGTTCTAGATGTATCGCTCTAGTCACAGCACAAGTGAACAAAACCACATAGCTTTTGGTAACTTCGTTCCTAGGAACTTTGACATTGAAATAGCCTGTGAGGTCCACTCCGATCACCGTAAACGGTTTGCTTTCTACCACTCGGGAGCGAGGCAAGGCAGCTAGTGGCGCCGAACGAAAATGTGCAGCTTGTAAACGTTTGCAAAGACCACACGGGCGTATCACTTTCTTCACCGTTGTCCTCATCCGAGCGAAATAGAACCGCTGACGGACAATCGACACGAGTTCTGAAATACCAACATGGTGGTTTGTTTGGTGAAGTTGCCATATGATGAGTCGGGTGAGATGTGAGTCTGATGGCAGCAGCATAGGAAACTTTGCGTCGAAAGGTATCAGCGCATTGCTCAATCTCCTGTCGCATCTGAGTACTCCATCTACTAGCGTTAAGCTCAGTTGTTTCACCAGATTTGTTAAAGGTAAGGAGTCTTGGAGGCACGTAATTTCGGGTAGGTAGTGTTCCTTCTGGAGCCTCCGGATCCAGTAGAGTTCCGCGTTATTTCTCTCTTCTAAGGAAATCAAATGGGAGAATTCGGGCCGAGAGACGGACCGGGTCATAGGGAGCTTCTGCCTGGATTTCCTCAGGTTCTCGATGAACCTGTGAGCCAGGGCGGTGATCCGTATGATCTTGTTGAGAGAGGAGTAACGCTCTGAATCGAAGATGGGAGCCGCTTTCGGTACCGCGGTGGTGGAAGTGGCTACTATGACCTCGTCCGTCCCCGTAGCCCCTTCACAGAGGGAAGGGTGTTCGGTCCAGACGGGCCAATTTGGAGGGTTCGTAAGCCAAGGGGGGCCTTTCTTCCATAAGTCCGTGAATACGTACTTATAACCCACTCCTCTAGACGCCGCGTCGGCGGGGTTGTCTTCTGTGGGGACGTACCGCCACTGGGCCGTAGGCAGGTTTCTACGGATTTCATCGACTCTGTTCTGGTTGAAGAGGGGGAGCGGCTTGGAGGAGAATATCCATCGCAACGCCACCTGACTGTCACACCAGCAGTAGATCTTAACTATATCTAGCAAATCCTTGTAGGCGTCGATAACAAATTTAATGATTCGGGAGGAGAGTAGAGCTCCCATTAGTTCCAAACGCGGGATCGTGAGTTCTTTCATGGGTGCAACTTTCACCTTCGCCATAAGAAGACTGGCTATGGGAACGTGCTCTCCCATTGATACAGCGTACACGGCAGTGGCATAGGCTGCGCCCGATGCGTCTGAAAAGGCATGAAGTTCCACCTTTCGAGCAAAAATTAGCTGCCTAGGTATTGTTAACTGCAAACAGTGTTGTAAATGTTCGGCAATTGAAACCCATTCCTTGCGGTGCTCGTTGGAAATAGGTTTGTCCCAACTCAGTTTCTCCTTCCACAGTTTTTGCAGGAGAATCTTACCTCGAACAGCCACTGGGGACAAGATGCCCAGTGGGTCGAATAGGGAAGCGAGGTTCTGCAGAATAGCCCTCTTGGTGGCCGCTTCAGAGGCGACAACCTTGAGGGGGTAGGAAATGGTGTCTTTGTTAGTATCCCATTCCATACCCAAAACCTTAATCGTAGTGTCTTCGGCGGCCGCATCGTTCTCTCGGAACTTTACGTTCGCTTCTGGACAATTGGACACCCACTCTCGTAAATTGAGGCCGGCCTTTTCGAAGAGGGACCGGGACTGAAGAAAGAAATCTTCCACTTCTGCTTCGGTGTCAAAGGTACCGAACAGATTGTCCACGTAGATTTGATTCAAAATCACGTCCTCGTAGTCGGTGTCTGAGTTTCGGACGTGGTGTTGAATGCAGGCAGCCAGCAAAAATGGACTGCAGGTGGCTCCGAATAAGACGGAAGTGAACCGATAGGTGACCAAAGGGCTTCTGGGGTCGGAAGGATCTTTCACCCACAAAAAACGCGTGGAATCCCTATCTTCCAACCTGAGACGTATGGCTAAAAAGGCCTTCTCTATGTCCGAGGATGTAGCGTATCGTCTCAGCCGAATTTTCAGAAGGATCTTGGTCAAATCAGTGATGAGGGAAGGTCCACTGTGTAAACACTGATTAAGACTAGGATTGTTAGAAGAACAATCAAACACTAGTCTCAATGCTGTGGTGGACGAGGACTTCCGGACCCCATGGTGGGGTAAGTAATGCAGCTTGGCGCTGGGGTGGATCGGAGTGATAGGGGTTACCTCTTCAATGAAGCCCCTCTCCAGTTGATCCTTGATAACATCAGCATAACTTCCCATCAACTCAGCGTCCCCTCTCAACCTTTTAAGGATGCTATACAGACGCCTCTTAGCCAAGGCGTAGTTGTCGGGAAGAGAGGGGTGGTTGTCACGCCAGGGTAGCGACACCACGTATCGGCCGTTTTCGAATGACAAGTTTTCTTCGAAGGCCTCCAGCGTGGTTTTCTCGGCCGCCGTGAACTGTTCGTTTGGCATAATACCAATTTGGGACAGTGACCAAAGTCGATCCAGATCTGGCGTGGGGTGGCCCGCCTCCTCCGTCGGGAGGGGGCCTAGGATCGTAGAGGAGCACGAGCGCTTAAAATCCCCGGGCGTCATCAACATTCCATCCTCCAACGGGAGGGAGGATGGAGGTTCAGCGGTCGGAGGGCGCTCGAGACGATGTCATGATTCGCTGTCCTCCGGTGGCCCCGGGTTGGTTCCATCCGCCCTCTGGAGGGGGGAGTGGCCCAAGGCTACGTTGGTAGAGCAACCTATAGTTCGAAACCCCGTATCCGCTGTCTCACATGGACCCTGCACGTCTTCCAACGAGAGGGAAGCTCCAGGGTGTGATCCAGCGGTCGGAGAGGGATCCTCAGAACGGAGGGGCGAAGGGTCTGGACCCCGGGGCGCTCTCTTCACACCCTTTTCCAACTGGAGGGAAAGAGAGTGCTGTTCCGTCTGATTACAAGTGAGATCCGGTCTCCAATCGTTGGTGAACCGAACTTCTGCTCTAAGTGCGGACACTACTGTAACTTGCGAGGTAGTGTTCTTCGAAGAAAAGGGTAGAGGTCCCCATATCATGTTGCCCACATTGGTTTTCATGAGGTCAACGCCGAAGCGGGACTCACACGACTTCAGGAATTTATTCAAGTGATCCACGCCGATCAGGAGCTGGATTTGATCGATCACATCGCTGTCCGGGTAGGGATGAGCAAGGTGTACATGTTGTCTGCGAAGCATTCGGGTGGTCTTGACTAGCCCAGGGATCTGCAGATCCGAGGGCAGGTGTTCCACCACAATGGCCGAGATGGGGACGACGCCGTCTTTCGTTTGGACTTGAAGAGTGACGACGTCATGAAGGGCAGCTACGCCCCGCTGGTTGATCCCATTGATGGCTAATTTCACCTGGGAGTGGGGCACGCATCGTAATTTTTGAACGACCGCTCTAGAAACTAAAGTTTTTTGGCTCCCCCCATCACACAACGTTCTGAGTGTAAGGGTGTCAGCCCCGTTGGACACAATCAAATCGGCCAACGGAAGTGCCATACCTTTACCTCCAGAACAGAGAGCGGCATAATGGCCCGAGGCGGACTCCCCTGTGGGTCCTGGGCCCTGCGGATCTGGTTGCTGTCGTGGGTGGCTGCCAGCTCGAGAGATCGGTTGAGGGCAAAATACGATGTGGTGGTCCGGTGCCCTGCAACGGAAACAAGCCCTAGCGTACTGACAGTCTGCTGTGGCATGATTTTCCGCTAGGCATCTTTCACACCAGCCGCGATTCCTAACCACTGTTAGTCTCATCTCTGGCGTTGTAAGCATAGTACATTCAGATGGGAAGTGTTCCTCCTTGCAGAACCGACAACTTCGCCTGTCCGATCTGACGGGGTTTCTGTCCTGCCTCGGAGGCTGGTTCTTGGGAAATGCTGGTTTATTTACCGTAGCGCTTAACACTGTGGAAGTTTTCTGCTTGTTGTTACCGCTCGGTCGTTTATCCACGTAACCCCTCGAAGCTTCCTCCCTCCTTTGGGGGTCGGGATTGGTCTTCGGTTTGTTCGTGAAAGGTTTGGCGGCCTGCAAGAACCCGATGGCCTGGTCAACCAGGTCCAATACTGATTGGATTGTCCAGCTCTTACGCGCGTCGACCCAAGGGATTCTTTCCTTAACTTCCGCTGGCAATTTGAAGGAAAGTTGCGTCCCCAAGATAGTCGAACAACCTTGACAATCCCCAATTACCTCCTGGTTCTTCAGAGACTCTGTGAAACAAGTAACATCAGCTTTAAAACGAAAAAGATCGGCGTAAGTATTTTTAGGGCTAGGGAGCCCGCCTAGCCGGGCAATGAGGGTTTCTATGAGCTTCGACTTGTCCCCATAGTTGTTTTTGAGGAGAGATAGCGCAATGCTATAGTTTTCTCCCCTTACTGCGAACCCTGATATTAATTGTTTAGCATCTCCACGCAAGCTCTGGAGTAAAGCGTGGAGTTTTTCTATGGGATCATAATTATGTCCGTTAACCATGGCTTCGAATGACTCTATATAGCTAGCGAACTCCAGAGGATCCCCGCCGAAAGTAGGCAGGTTCCTGGTGGGGGCCTTGAAAAGCGTGGGAGCCCGCCGACCCCCCGAACAACAAGAGGCTCTCGATGGTGAAGGAGATCGACTCGTTCTGTGACTGACCCTCTCTCTGGCGGCTAAAGTGTGGTTGCCGGAGTTGATCGCTTTACGGATAGCTAGGTGAAGTCTCCTACTCTCCGCATAGTCGGTCATAAATTCGTCGCGATCCAGGTAATCTTGGATCACGACGCTCGCCTCCTCCAACTGGGTAAGAGTCTCCTCCAAATGCTGTACTAGTGCTAAGATGTCCCCTGCCGGGGAATCCGGTCTTCCTACCAACTCCTTCAGCTCGGTCATTTCCGCAGAAGCGTTCTGACTGAGGGCATCTCGCTGTCGTTCGGCGAACTTCACCCGTTTTGGTTTGTTTTTCTGGTTCTGTTGCTGGCCTCTATTTTGATTGTTATCTTGGGTTGGGGTCAGGTTCAGATCTGCCGGAGGGGGTGTCCCGGGAGGATTCCCCTCTTCTGCGTTGGTGTCGCTGCGGCCGCCCCCCATGAGTACCGTGAATGCGCGTACGCACTCGTATCAACGGAAAGCGGAAAGAGATAAAAAAAAATCTTTTCAGTACGAACCACTGACGACGGCGTCGCTGCGCCGCGGTCAGTAAGGGGGTTGTGCGCGAAAGGTTTTTTGGAATGCTCCAATACCCTTAAGCACACCTGAGTTTAATCGTACTACTTATCAGAATTCCTGTGATTTATTTCCTGCAAATAAGTAAGGGATAGAAGCGATAGCGGGCGCATGCAAGTAAAAGCGTGGCGGAGAAACTTAACTATAGCTTAGTATCTAACCTTAAACTAACTTATAACTAGGCTCATGCAAGACACCAAAAAAAAAAGGAAAATGCGTAAAAATTCACAAGACTTACCTTTGCGGCGCAGAGTCCGGTGAATCAGAGTTAGGCTTAAATGAACTCAAGTTTGAGTTCAACACTGATAGTATCAATAGTGTCAATATTATTAATAAATTGTTATATGTTTAAAAAAAAACTCAATTTACAATACACACTCAATTGTGTATTCGTGTTTGTAAACTGTGTATGTTTCCTCAATCAGTGACAACAGACATTAAATAAAATCAAAGAACAAACAACAAAAAAAAAAAAAAGAAAATTCACAAAATGCTACACACAAATTTCTAAATGTTAACCTATGTGTGTATTCGTGTGTGTGTGTGTGTTCAAGAACTACAACACTCAATACAACACACAGTAACAACAACGAAAACTCAAAAGAAATCAAAGCGGAACCTTACACACGTATATTGGCGTGTATGTGACTGTGTGTGTGTGTGTGTGTGTGTGTTCAAGAACTACAACACTCAATACAACACACAGTAACAACAACGAAAACTCAAAATAATACATATATAGCGATAATAATAATAATAATAATAATAAACACACACACACACACACACACACACAATCTCAATAATAATAATAATGATAATAACAATCTCAATAATAATAATAATAATAATAATAATAATAATAATAATAATAATAATAATAATAATAATCTCAATAATAATAATAATAATAATAATAATAATAATAATAACAGAACAATGGAAAAAGAACCTGAAGAGATGGCTAAAACAACGAAATTCGTCGAGAAACCACTAAGCTTCCCTTGTACATACAAATACAGACCCTTATTCTTATACTCCCCGATATATAAATTGTTGCAATTGCAATGATGAAATATATATCTAAGAAAGGAATATAATCAAAGGAAGAAGCCTAAAATATATGAAAGTCACCGAGAAACCACTAAGCTTCCCTTGTACATGCAAATACAGACCCTTATTCTTCTACTCCCCGATATATAATTTGTTGCAATTGCAATGATGAAATATATATCTAAGAAAGGAATATAATCAAAGGAAGAAGCCTAAAATATATGAAGGTCACCGAGAAACCACTAAGCTTCCCTTGTACATACAAATACAGACCCTTATTCTTATACTCCCCGATATATAAATTGTTGCAATTGCAATGATGAAGTATCTCTAAGAAGGGAATATAATCAAAGGAAGAAGCCTAAAATATATGAAGGTCACCGAGAAACCACTAAGCTTCCTTTATACATATAAATACAGACCCCTATTCTTATACTCCCCGATATATAAATTGTTGCAATTGCAATGATGAAATATATCTCTAAGAAGGGAATATAATCAAAGGAAGAAGCCTAAAATATATGAAAGTCACCGAGAAACCACTAAGCTTCCCTTGTACATGCAAATACAGACCCTTATTCTTCTACTCCCCGATATATAAATTGTTGCAATTGCAATGATGAAATATATATCTAAGAAAGGAATATAATCAAAGGAAGAAGCCTAAAATATATGAAGGTCACCGAGAAACCACTAAGCTTCCTTTGTACATACAAATACAGACCCTTATTCTTATACTCCCCGATATATAAATTGTTGCAATTGCAATGATGAAGTATCTCTAAGAAGGGAATATAATCAAAGGAAGAAGCCTAAAATATATGAAGGTCACCGAGAAACCACTAAGCTTCCTTTATACATATAAATACAGACCCTTATTCTTATACTCCCCGATACATCAATTGTTGCAATTGCAAGGATGAAATATATCTAAGAAAGGGATATAATCAAAGGAAGAAGCCTAAAATATATGAAAGTCACAGGAAAACCACTAAGCTTCCTTTGTACATATAAAACACAGACCCCTATTCTTATACTCCCCGATATATAAATTGTTGCAATTGCAATGATGAAATATATATCTAAGAAAGGAATATAATCAAAGGAAGAAGTCTAAAATATATGAAAGTCACAGGAAAACCACTAAGCTTCCTTTGTACATATAAAACACAGACCCCTATTCTTATACTCCCCGATATATAAATTGTTGCAATTGCAATGATGAAATATATATCTAAGAAAGGAATATAATCAAGGGAAGAAGTCTAAAATATATGAAAGTCACAGGAAAACCACTAAGCTTCCTTTGTACATATAAAACACAGACCCCTATTCTTATACTCCCCGATATATAAATTGTTGCAATTGCAATGATGAAATATATATCTAAGAAAGGAATATAATCAAAGGAAGAAGTCTAAAATATATGAAAGTCACCGAGAAACCACTAAGCTTCCCTTATACATATAAAATACAGACCCTTATACATACAAAGAGTATTCGCAATAATAATAATAATAATAATAATAATAATAATAATAATAATAATAATAATAATAATAATAATAATAATAATAATAGAAATACGCTTCAAACGGAAAAAAAGGGAATTGGAAACATTTTTCAAAGAGTCAGTTTGAAGAAATGTTTTTGTGCAGTTTTCAGTCAATGTAAGATAATTTATAGTTTAAAATCCGGTTCTAATGGACCAATTTAAATGTCTTGGCAAATTAGATAGGGTGAAAATTTAATGAAAGGAGAGATGTGAGTGGACTGTATGTTGTTTTTGTTGTTACCCCATAATTTGTCAAAACATTTTCCCAAAGTTCCCACCTTCATTTACTATTCTCTGATAATACTATCATTCGAATAGAAGGATTGGAGGTGAGATTCTTTGGCCAATTATAGTATAATATTTGTGTCATAAGAATATCATGGATAAATTCAGATATATATACACAGGGAGAAGCGTCAACAAACGCAGCAATATATATGCAAAGGGGGAGATGCGAATGATTGATGAAAGACCAATCAATCACGCATTTCTACTTTCGATCAGGAAGAGAAGAGTCAACAGCAGATCCCTGAAGGGGATCGAGAAAGCCCCCTACGCCCGCCGAGCCATGCAACTATCTCAGCGTCCTGATATAGTGTATCAGAGTACCTTTAGATAGAAGGAAGCCAGAGATAGCATGCAACAGATGTAAATCTTAGTTATGAAAGAAGAGGAAGGAAGGGGGTTAGTATCGTAGGTGTTGCAACAATAAAATGGTTAGTAATCTACGATAGTTCTACTGAATGGACAGCAATAGAATGATGTGTGATTTTAAATTAAGGTGTGGGGTTAGATCCCATTCCTTGTTGTAATCACGGAGTTTGATGGGACCTCTTTTACACATACACAACCATTCACTTCCTTAAAATTAACTTAGCTAAACGCCCGACAGAGCACGATACATAGGTTCGTTCTGGAGGGGGGGGGTTCATGTAATACAAAAAGGAAGGTTCAGATACAAAGGAAATAGTCCGCAACTTTACAGAGTTATCACCTCGATATCTTAAAAGTAAAACGAAAAAAGATTCAACACTCACCAACGACATCTGGTACAAGAAAAATATCAAACCTGTTTTCCTCTCTCCTCTTCTATAAGCGAGAAGGGTGAGAGCGTCGCGATACCTGCGACGGACAAACGAGCAACGAGAACTAAAATTGCGCTAGCATGCATGAATATCAGATGAGATACTAATATCAGACAACCTATGTACAATAGCGCATTAAAGTGAAATTTTCACGGAAAGCGGAGAGGTATAACCCGTGGAGTGTTCTTCATTTCGAGAGTGGAAACGAATCGGGTATTTGCTTTAATATTAAAATGCGGTATATACAGTTCAACGAACATAGACGCAATTTCGAAATGCACGAATGAATATTGCTACAATTTTAAGATTAAAGATTCTAAAATTAAGGTAATTTATACACATTGAAATATACAGTATCTAAAGTCACTTATATTTTCAGTACAAAAAAAATAATATCAAAGAGCGTGATTTGAGTCGGTACTTTAAATCACATTTTCACTCAGAATGAGTTCAGGAACAGAGTTCAACACTAAAGAAAAAACAATCACACTTTCTACGTAGAAGAAATCTGAAGAACTAACTGTTAAGACCAAGCCACCTCCTTACCCTGTCGTGATGCTCCTCCTTCAGGGCATCTTAAGTCTTGTTCATTGGAGGGGGTCCCTCTTCCGGGGTGTGTCCCTGCCTGCTTCAGGGCCAATTAGAAAAAAGTTAATTTCACAAAAATGCCCACTCCCCTTTTCTGTCTTGTGGTTGCGACAATCCTTACTAAATTGAACTTTCTCGTTACTTGACAGCCCCATTCGTTTTGCTTCGGCCCAAACCACAAGTTCCTGTTTTTCGGGCCTCTTCAAATGAATCCATCGCCGAACCGACTTTAAAACAAACTTCAGTTTGTCTGTTTATGGTCTGTTTATTGTCTGTTCACAGACTTCGAACCGTTGGTTCCCGTGTCTGTCTCGTCTGTGGAACCGACAAAAAGGGGACAGCATTTCCTTTCCAGACTGTTAAGAAAGATCGAATTCGCCATTTACTTGACAAGTCATTTACAAAAGAGGAGAGTTTCAACCGCATAGGGCCAAGATCCGTTAGAAACTGTTTCTTAGGAACGACATCTGCTAATGTTTGCCAAAACAGAATGACAATTGGATTCATAGTTAGGTCATTTGGTTCCAACGGATTTTCTGTGGGAACACTCCTCTCTCATCCGTACCGAGTACCCTACTGGAACCGAAGCATACCTGTTGCCGTTGTGTAACAACACACACTTTAAACTGCTCTTGGAAATGTCAATAAACAGTCGCCACTCACCTGCATCGTATGCTGGGAGTCCCATAGCGAGTAGTAGGCCTGCAACTTCACTTCAATACACAAGGTTACCATCTGACTGAAAGAGCCTCCGCAGCTCTGCTTCTCTGTTACGATAAAATGTTACTCTTGTGCCATGGTCCAGTAGTCATTTTTCATGCAACCTCGAAGCCAACAGCGGCAAATACAACTCTCATACAAGATCGTTCAGTTCACCCTGGGTGAACAATGACGGACCATCCGACTGTTTTTCAGATGGATGATAGACATCATCCAGGTCATTGGCATCCATACATGTAGACGTACTAAAGTTACCACATGCTTCCCGAATATCGACCGCAGTAAACTTGCTACTACTGTAGATATATGCGGAAGGTAACGTCTATACAGCCTACGTTGTGCGCACATGAATTTTGTCAGTTCCTAGGAATATGCAAAAATAGGGGATCCATGATTGCATCGAAAACGGGATGTGATACAGCAAATCCGAGAATAAATATGGAATCAGCACTTCCGGAATTACTATATATCTGCTACAAAGTCCATCCAAGAAAATTTCACCTTCTTTTTTGTTGACCAGTGTAAATTTCTCTTTATTTTTCCCTAAATGGATGACCGAACTTTGAATGAACTATTCGGCCGAATAGCGAAGTGATTATTCGGCCGAATATTCGGTATTCGGCCGAATACTTTTAGCCGAATATTCGGTATTCGGTATTCGGCTTTTCACTATTCGGCACTATCCTCTAATATATATATATATATATATATATAGCAGTATATAAAGAAGCTATATATATATATATATATATATATATATATATATATATATATATATATATATATATATATATATATATATATATATATATATAAAAGAATTTTAAGAAAATCAATAATAATAATTCTTATTTGTTTTAGCTTTCAATCATTCATTTTTTTTTATTTATTTATTTTTTTTTTTAAAGATTGATTGTATTTGATTTTCGAATTCTATTATGTAAACGAGTTATTCATTCGGCGAAAATTTGCATAAAATTTCCCTGTTTAGCATATATTACATATTTGAATTAGGCAGAAATGATTCCCTAATTACCTCTTTCTGGGACTTAACAAAATGGACTTTTTTTTTCTTTTTTCTTTCTTTTAAGTAAATAAACATGGAATCTTTATTTGACTGTAGGCGCAGTCACACGCGATTATATTAACTTGTTTATTAGAGGGTGTGAAGACGACCTCATAAGTAATAAGCGTAAAAAAAAAGAAAATAAAGCTATATCGATAAGAGTGACCTAACCTTAGCTAATCGACAGTATAAATTATACGTTTGTGATTTATTGGGTGTAAAATTTCTGAATATTTTGGGGGGAGGGGGAAATACGGATGTTCACTTCAGTTTTCGTTGTAATGATATACGGATATCCGTCTGACTGACATTTCGTGAATACAGATACTTATCGTAGATTATTTTTTAGATTAATGTAAATAATAAAAATAATATAATTAATTATTTTAAATTATCAAATTAAACTAGTCATATTTCAAAATTTTTAAAATTTAAAATAAAAAGATTTATTTAAAACAGTCAATATTATTATTATTATTATTATTATTATTATTATTATTATTATTATTATTATTATTATTATTATTATTATTATTATTTTTTAAAGGTATAACGAAATCAGAGCACAAAAGACGAGCTTCTCTCTTAGATAAACCGAAAACGCTTCTAATGCAGGACTGTGGTTCTAATTTGTGTATAACAATGGACGAAGTCGGACCTGGGTGGAGATTAAGGCCGGGTTTACATTATCAGGTATGTAGAAAAACATATATATATATATATATATATATATATATATATATGCATGGTGGATATATATATATAATATATATATATATATAAATATAATATATATATATATATGTAGATTATATATATATATATATATATATATATATATATATATATATATATATATGATGCAGGTGGATCACTGGTTTATTATTTTTCCTATTTTTATTCTCATTCAGGAAATTCCTTTCGAATCCCTTTGGGGTTCGACGAGTGATAGTGGCGCCCGTGTTTATTTCACGCTGGAGAGATGCGAGGGCGCTCCCTTTCTCCTCTCTCCTGCAGGATACTGACGCAGCAAAAAGGGTCTTCCATTAACCGACAGGTGATGAGGATAAATACGGATTTTCCCTACGCTCCTGTTACAGCGTCTCCGGCGCATCTAGTGCAGAAGGACCTGAATTCTTCGTCAGGTATAGTAACAACGGTGTTATAGAGAACTTGTTTTTTTAGCCCTTGATAATAATAACATTCAAAATCATATATTACTCATCACTTGATTGATGGATGGAAGAATTGGTGCATACGTACATATATATATATATATATATATACAAAGAAGAAGCATATATATATATTTATATATATATATAGTTATATATATATATATATATATATATAAGTTTGTGTATATAAATATATATATATATATATATATATATATATATATATATATATTGCAGTCATTGTCCATTCCGGATACTCCTCATTAGTAAGCTCCTCGGCGGATTCCGAAGTATTCTTAATCCCTCAGCGTGTTCGAAGAGAACTTTGCCGTTGTTTGGACCCCCCAAATGCCAGAGGAAACGACTGGAGAATGTTAGCTGCCAGGTTAAATGTCGATAGGTAAATATATTATTTTTATTAGTAGTAGTGGTGGTAGTAATTTTACTGTTCTTTACATATTATTAGTAGTTGTAATAGAAGTAGTAGTAATATTGCTGTTACATATTATTATTATTATTATTAGTTATATCAGTTCCCAACCGTAGTGATTAGGTACTGTAATATATATATATATATATATATATATAATTATATATATATATATATATATATATATATATAGTATATATATATATATATATATATATATATATATATATAGTGTGTGTGTGTGTGTTTGAACTTTTACAAATGAAGCAAAAATATTCCATAACACTTGTGAAAATTTTGTTAATTTTTATTAAAAATATGGAAAAAAATTTGAATTAAAATTTTTGTCATTAATATTTTAATGTAGAATTAATCCTAATTAAATTTGATATAATCTCTAATTCAAACTTTAATGAAAATCTATCTTATGATATAAAGAAACGAAAATCTGATATTGAATAATTTTGGTTAGCGATAATTTTCCCCAACATAACGATATTTTTTTATTATTTATTATTACTGTCCGAATAAGATATAACGATATTTATATCGTTATTGTCCGAATAAGATATATTGTATTAATAAACATATTATAAAATAAAAATATATCGAAGATTTTAATTATTAGTTGATTTTAAATCATTTGAAACGATACACGTATTTACATTATATCGATAATTATCGAATCAAACGATATATCGAATAATTTTTTTTTAGAACGCTATTTACTTATTTAACGAGTACATTAATGGAAAAATCTTCATTGTACCGTTTAAACAACGTAATTATATCGCAATTTTCTGCTTTTATAATTTATATAATTAATGAAATTATACGGAAAGTTAATTTATAGTTTTTAATATCAACCGAAGTTTAGAGGGGGTCGATTGGGGAATTAGGTACTTAATTAGTTCTGTCATTGTTAATAAGGTTTATGGTAATAACTCTTCCACCATAATAATGTAATAATAATATCTCTTCAATTTATTATTATTATTATTATTATTGGTGATAGTAGTAGTAGTAGTAGCAGCTGAATATATGTGTTTCATTATTACCTTATTCATTATAATGGCATTTTTATTCTTATTTACTTAATTGTTATACATAACTTAATTTGTTCAGATTTTGAAACTCGAAGGTGAAAATTGCTTTTAAAAAGTAATCAACATAATATTAACATTTATTAACTTTAACATTTAAAAGAGATTAAATTCATTGAGGCGAAAATAGATTAATGTTTTTATTGTATATAAATAAAAATAGTTTCTATTTAAAAATTAAAGTTAAAAAAATGAATGTATAAGTTTATTGTTCATAAACTAAATTTATTTTTTATACTATAAAAAGTAATAGTA
>JABUQX010009121.1:52500-55000 GCA_015478945.1 Trachelipus rathkii
ACTATATATATAATATATATATATATACATACAGGGTATATATATTTAGGTGCTTTTCCAATGCGTGATCTACCGAAATTCTATGAGTAACCATTTTATACCAGTGATGTACGAGGATAAAAAATTTAAACATTTAAAATATTTAATATTTAAAAATTAAGGAAATAATTTACATAAATCATAATTTATATTTAACAAAAAACTTCTCTAACATTCTTTAAAAAAATCTTAATATAAGTCTAGAGATTCTTTCTTCATAATTCTGTAGCAATATTCCTCAAGATGTGACTTTAGCAGTTTTTTAGTAGTACCTCAATCCACCTAGGTTAGGTCTCGGTTTAGGACCCTGCTATTTCAGGTTATGATAAGTTTTCTATACTATACACAAAGTAAATCCGTGTATACTTAACAAATCTTATCATGACCTGAACTAGCAGAGACCTAAACCGAAACCTAACCTATATGGATCGACGATGCCGTAAACCTAGACCTAACCTAGATGGATCTAGCGTTCTTTACAAAATTATATTGGTTGTGTAAACAGTTATAATTTCAAACTTATATAACTGTATGTAACTTTCGTTAATTGCTTGGCTGGTTGACAACTGAAATGTTAAACAACTAGTTGGTTGGTTGCCAACTGGTAAATCACATATTGGAATGAAAACAACTCGATAGATCACATATTGGAAGACCATATATATATATATATATATATATATATATATATATATATATATATATATATATATATATATATATATTTAAATATTATATATATATATATATATATATATATATATAGGAACTTCTCCTTTAAAGGGGTAGTTAACCGATATATATCGAACGAACAATGTAATCGATTTTTTCCTTTCGATTATTTCAAGGCAAAAAGTGCGAAAAGGTTGCCAATAACAGCTTTCTTTTTTTAAACTAAAGGAATATACCCAAGATTAAATAGCAAAGATTTGAAAGAGTCAGGGTCTCTCGGCCTCAGCGGGGGACGACGGGGGGGACTTCGTCCCCCCCTCTGTCCCTCCGTCGGCTCGAGCCCCTTAATAAAGAATAAAAAAGAAAATTATAAAAAATTAACATATAAAAATTAACATGATAAAAAAAAGCAACTTGTGGAAACTCTCGGGATGTTTCTATTGGAGTTTTAGCTAACACGTCACACTGCAGGGATGCAAAAGCAGAGTTGTGCGATGTTTGATATCGCGCCACTTTATGTAACTTCCTTTTATAGGATTAGTGCCTATATATATATATATATATATATATATATATATATATATATATATATATATATATATATATATATATATATATATATATATATATATATAAATATCCTCCTTATTTTAATAGTATAAGTATTTCATTCATGTAAGCTCTTTGTAGCGAGCAAAACCTTTTCGAATAAGGTTTAATTCTTCTAATTAAAAAAAAATTCCTCTCGAAAATCTAAACTTTGTTTTTCAATGCTTTTTTGAATAAGGTATAATTAAGTAAAAACTCGTGGTAAAGGATATACTCTCTCTCTCTCTCTCTCTCTCTCTCTCTCTCTCTCTCTCTCTCTCTCTCTCTCTCTCTCTCTCTCTCTCTCTCTCTCTCTCTCTCTCTCTCTCTCTCTCTCTCTCTCTCTCTCTCTCTCTCATATATATATATATATATATATATATATATATATATATATATATATATATATATATATATATATATATATATATATATATATATATATATATATATATAAATCAAAAGATAGAGAAAGGCAAGCCATCGACTTCCATCAGCACCATTACACCTTTATCTTGAAACAATAAATAAAAGATAGTCCTTTAAAAAGAACTCTTGAAAATAAATACCTTTAATATAAAGAAGTCAACACGCATACACACACTCACACATATCTCACTTATACACTTATCTCTCTGAGAGAGAGAGAATCTTTATTTATTAATCTTATTCCGTTCACGTATTACACTATATAGTGTTTGCTTTCTCTACTTTCTTCAAAAGGTTTACTCTGTATACATAGTACTAAGACGTTAATTGAGTGAGTACTTAAATGCTGGTGTTCTTATCGAGGTGATAAGAGCTCGGAGCAAATAATTTCGTATTTTATTTGTTATTATAACGTATGGAGTTTCTTGGACCCTCTCTCTCCCTTACCTTATTCGGACGTCTGTGCCAAAAGGATTCCCATAAGCTTGTTATATTATTTAATTTTTAATCAACTGCTTTAATATATATATATATATATATATATATATATATATATATATATATATATATATATATATATATATATATATATATATATATATATATATTCTGCTTACATAACTATTCTTCATATATATATATATATATATATATATATATATATATATATATATATATATATATATATATTAGGCGCTAATACTTTTAATGTCTTGGTATTGCTGATTTATTACAATTTAATAATTATATTTTTTGTTATTCATATTTTCAT
>JABUQX010009121.1:70000-81920 GCA_015478945.1 Trachelipus rathkii
TGCAGGTACTTATTTTGGTTAAATACAAAACTGTTTTGGGGTTCGGTGTATCTAAATCTGAAAATTGGTTTTTTATTTGTAAAGCGTTACATGTAATTTTTTTGTTAATATAAAATTGTATTAGGTTCGGTGTAACCAAATCTGAAAATTTGTTTTTTTTTATTTGTAAAGCATTACATGTAATTTTTTTGTTAATATAAAATTGTATTAGGTTCGGTGTAACCAAATCTGAAAATTTGGTTTTTTATTTGTAAAGCGTTACATGTAATTTTTTTTGTTAATATAAAATTGTATTAGGTTCGGTGTAACCATATCTGAAAATTTGGATTTTTATTTGTAAAGTGTTACATGTACTTTTTTGATAATATAAAACTGTATTGGGTTCAGTGTAACAAAACCTGAAAATTGAATTTTTATTTGTAAAACGTTGCAGGTATTTTTTTTTGTAAATATAAAACTGTTTTTAGGCTCGGTGTAACAAAATCAAGCCGTTTGATTTTTTTACTATGCTAATGTTTTTTTTATTTTTTTTTTTGAGTTTTGAGAAAAGCTGGGTAATTTGTTGTAGGAAGTATTTTCAATTTCTGAACAGTTTTTCTTTCAGAAAGATATTTTTTTTACTTTGAATGTATTTTTTTTCAGGAAGTGATTTTTTTTTTATTAATTAAATTTTCTTGCAGGAGGTAAAGTTTTTTTGGCCTTGTGGAAAAAATTTTTTTTCATGGGGTTTGGATAAAAATTTTTTTGATTTTTATGGTAACCTATGAATGTAATCTGGTAAATTTTTTTTTAGGTTTATTCGTTCTATTTAGATGTTCTGAACATTTTTTTTTCTCTCCGGTATTTTTGAGAGTATGTTCCGAATGTTTTTCTCTCCGGTATTTGAGAGATGTGTTATGTAAGGTTATTTATATTTTTGGTGACGTATTATACATTATTTAATTATGGGTTTTTGAAAATTTCAATTTTGATACATTATTAAAATTTCTTGTATGGTTGGGAAAGTCGTTTTTCTCATCGGTAAATGGATTTATTTTTGGTGACGTATTATACATTATTTAATTATGGGTTTTTGAAAATTTCAATTTTGATACATTATTAAAATTTTTCTCTCCGGTATTTGAGAGATGTGTTATGTAAAGTTTTTATTTTTTTTTGAACATGTTTGGTCTTTTGTATTTTAATTTAACAACATTTTTAAAGGACCGGCATTTTTTTTTGGTCCTCGAAATTTTTTTTTTTCAAATGCTTTACCATTATATGTTTCTTTAATATTTTCTTATGTAACATTTCATGTTGTATCTTTTATTGTTTTATTGATTCCACTTTTGTATATTTTTAGGCAATCGAGGTAGTGATTAGAAAATAAAATTTATTGGAAAGATTGTTGTTCGTTGCATCCATACCATAAGGCATCCAAATTGAGACTCCCAACACAGATTTTGGGAGAGTGGCGTCCTCTTTTCTCAGAAGTTACCTCAAGAAGTTTGTGAAAGAATCTCGCAAGACATACACCTCCGATTGCCAGTCTGAAATCTCAGAACAATTGCACATATAGGTTAGTCAAAAATCTCACGTTTCAAAAAGTATAAAGGCTACTTTCAAATTTTATATTTTAAATTAACTTTTTATTCACCCCTTTTGAATATCTTGAATAAAATAGCCACTACTTTAACGTAACAATAAAGTAAAATTTGGGGTCTATTTTTTTGTAACCATAACAAAATAATAACATAATGACTACGGATGTGGTTCAAACACCAGCCAATGATGGCACACAAAATAATGGTGGAACAGCCCCAAATTCGGCTCAAACTCCGGCTCAAAATCCAGCCCAAATTCAAGCCCAATCTACGGCTCAACCTATAGCCACTATAACCCAAGTTACGAGACCTGAATTACTTCTCACGGGCAGAGTCAAAGGTAAATGGACTGGTCCTTCTTTAAATACCTGGGAGATAAATGTAAGAGAGAACATTCAACTCAAGCACTGTGTCTCTGAAGCGACCAAATTGGCCCAGGCGTTGAATCAGGTGAGCAACGACCCTGATTCTGAAGTGAGGCAATTTTTAATTGCTAAGCCAAAAATCTTCAATGTTACCACCCTTGATGTTTTCATGGCCAAGATAAGGGCCCTAATATTCCCCGACAAACCACTTTCTTCTCTTGACGCTATGTTACGTATAAGAAACTTCAAGTGGGCTGAGGACCGTTCCCTTAGTTCTGTAGCTCTCTCTTTACAAGAACTATACACGGAACTTTATGATAACCTTTCCCATTTTGGTGACGCTTTCCAACCAGACGAAAAGCTCATCACGGCCACTGCATTTTTACATATTGGAACTTTGTTACCTGAAAAACCTGATATATTCCGCCGAGATTTCAAAAAGTTTTACAACCCTAATCTAGACATCACTGACCAAATCCAAGAGTTTTTGCAAAAGTCCGAAGGAAGATTGAATAACCCGATCAAAATGGTTGTCCCTCAGGCAAATATTCATTTCCAAAAAGCTGTTCCATTCTCTCCAAAACCTCAAAATTTCCCTCAGCGCCAAAATTTTCAACACTCTCCCCAAAGCTATCAAAGAAGACCTTCCAACAATTATGCAAAGCCACAGGCCCCTGTTTCACAACCTAGACAAAATCCACCCCGCCATAACGCCCAAATCTGCTATCACTGCGAGCGTGCAGGCCACTCCACCCCCCTTTGTCCTTTTGATCCGTACTGCCGACATTGTTCTGAAAAGCACCGCAGAGGGTCGAAACCAAACTGCAGAGACTCTAAATGGAATCCAAATAACACAAATATTCCACTGAAGCACGCCCCTATAACTGAGCAGATTAAACAAAATATTATCAATAATAGATGGATGGGAACAGGTATATTCAGAAAATCTTATCAAGGAGTGAAACCGAGACCCAAATCGAACTACCAGCAAAAACCGCATCAAAATCATGTGTCTGCATGGAAAAATAAGCAAACCTCATATGCCCGAATGGCAGAGCCCACCACCACCTCATACGACGAAGAAGCCCCAGATGACCAATATGATTCGCAACAACAGTCTATGTATTATGATGATGAGTATGATAATTATTACACAGATGACCAAGATGGGCAGGATTTTTTCCAATAAGGAGGGTAGGCAAGTTGGAAGAACCTCCCCTCCTGATGAATAGAGATCATAATACTTACACATGCAATAGTTTAAATGTTCCTAATTATATGTGTGATAAAATCGAACCCGCCAATGCTGTCTCTCTTAGCTCAAAATCACACAACACACTAGATAGGGTGCAAAATGTTTCTTCTTCTTCTTTTTTCAGCTCTGAGTATCCTGCAGATGATGATGTATCCTTAGCCGTTCCAGAGGATGTACAAAATGAGATGTCGGAAGGATCCGTAGGTTTTGTAAACAATAACTTTATTAATCAAAATGCATTCTTTTCTAGAGGTTCTCCTGCTCAAACATCTCATCACTTAACTAAGGTTCAGGTTTTTGACCCTACTTTCGGCCCATTGCCAAAAGATGGAAGTAACATTTATAATCATGTTTATTTTAATGATATTTCTAATTTTAACAATAATACCTTTTCTAATACTAAAAATGTTATATCTGATTGCAATAATAATATACTTTTTAATATTAATAATAATTTTAATGAGGTAGTAATACAAATGGAAACAGAAACAGTCCAAGTAGAACATGACGGAAAGATAGAATCCAACTCTGAGCTTTCACACCTCACTAGGGGTAACCCTATCACCCGTTTTAGTAATAATACTAGGATGTGGGATAGGAACTCTTATATAACTGAAGACACAATATCTCATACTAAAAGCAGTAGCAATATGCATGACAAAAGTCTGGGTGAGTCCAGTTTAGCACTTCATGCCGCAGAGAGGAAGAAAAATGAGGAAAGTAATGAAGGGGTAAGCATTGATATTGATCTTACTTCAGCGCAGGTAGAGCATTGGATGATTGATAGAGAGATAGAGAAAGGTGATACAGTATGCACTGTGGGTGCACAAGTTAAGAAAAGCGATGCTTTAGGCATCTCACATAGCACGCTTAGGCATGGTAATAGCTATGAGACATCAACAAACAGTAGGGATGGAGAAATAGAGGTTCGAAAGCGCACTTTCAACCCCTACAGAAAGAAAAGAATACTAAGTAGGGCACATGACAAAAGTAATATATCGCTAAACCTTTATAGCTCACCCCTAAAAAACCCAGAAAAAAGAAAAAAAAAAGGAAAAAAATTAAATTTAAAGTAAAAGGGCACATGACAAAAGTAATATATCTAACATAGCTCACCCTAGAATAGATAATATTACTCCAAATTTACTTTTAGATAGGGATTTAATTCCAAATGAAACTTGCAAATTGAGCCTAAATTTTAAACACTTTCAGCATAGGTTTCAAAACTCTTCCTCTACTTCTGTTATTATGTCTCCATTCCAATTTAAGGATTCCACAAATTCTTTCACTGTGTTGATGAAAAACTATGATCTCTCCCCACCATTAATGTCTAATATAGATTTCTCTTTACCTTCTAGGCACGCTCAAACTATTCCAAACGAGAATCTCTCTCAGTGCACTCCCCCTCCCCCTCCCCCTTCCACTCAAAAAGACTCCTCAGATACCATTTTAAATTTTAGTGAGGCTATGTTTTCAGACTCTTTATTAGATTCTCACACTCATGTTTCTGTGCAAGATAGTTTACCCTCAGAACCATCATTTGATAAATATTTAGAGCCTCACCCTCCATTTAGTTCCTCTCAAGTTGAAATTTTCACTTCTAATCATAATATGAGCTCTCTCTCTCCTCCTCAAGTAGCAACTCATTCCTCCTCTTTCACTAATGACGCAGTTCCATTTTCAAACTCACAACCACACATTATAAATTCAAATTTAGAGGAAAAAGAATCGATCCCCACACCTCCACAGAACAAAAATTTCAAATCTCAACAACAAACTTCTCTCTCAACGCATGATTTTTCAAACTTGTCTACTCAAACCACACCTGAAATAGACTCTAATATCACTTTATCTCAAACCAAATCATCTTCTTTTTCAACTTCAAGCACTAAACACAGTAGTTCTCAAAGCACTATCCCACCGGAGCTAACTTTGTCTTCATCATTTGCAAACAATACAAACATAATCAAAGATGAAAAAGCAACATATCATTCTCTCATAGGACCCGCTTATTTTCTAGATACTGATATATCTTTTGACTCTTATACCTTACACAATAAACGCTTTTTAGTCGACAGCGGATCTAACTCCTCGCTCATTAGACATTCCCTCATCTCAGAATTAGAAAGCAAATATGCCATTAACATCCCCTTAATAAAAACTCCTATTGTTTTGAAGTCAATCACCGGGGACATATTCAATCAAATTGGTACTACAATTTTGCATATCCGCATTAAACACATAGTTGTTCCTGTAAATTTCATTGTCATAGACGACTCACTGTGTGGCTTCAAAGCCGATTTACTTTTAGGTACAAATTTTTTAACTCAACCAAACATTAGGTTTGAAGCTCACAAAAACTCTATATCTATTATGTCTGATACAGCTTACATTTCTATGCCACTAATTCCTATATACCCAAAACGTCAAAGCCTTCCTAAACCTCAAGTAAATCACAACACTTCCTTGCCTCTCTACCCTAAAGATACAAACTTTGCAAATGATTTAATGATTGACACTGATACTACATATAAATTATCGGTCATCGAAACTATCAACCTTGAACCTTACTCTAAAACCACACTGTCCGTAAATGCTCTTTCTTTAGCTCTCACCCCCCCTCCTGACCACCTCGTCTTAACCTCTGAAAAGTCATTCCTCCACAATTGTATATTTATTGGTAGTGTTATGAGCACTGTTCAACAGGGCCAGGTTCTTTTAGATATTATAAATATGTCCGCAGCACATCACACCTTGCAAACAAACTCCTTTTTGACAACAGCAAATCCTCTTTTTACGCTTGATACTCCTTTTGACACTTCGCACGTCAATCTAGCCACCTCGTCTAAAGTCTTTCTTCTGCAGCGAAACTGCGAAAAACATATAAAGAAATCGTTCAAGAGTCTTTTAAAAATGAAGAGGATGAGTGTGCAGCACTTACAGATCCAAATCAACTAGAAAATTTATTGGACCTTCTCATGTCCTACAAAGACATCATCGCTTTGGAGGATGATGAGGTGCCTATATGTCCCTTAATGAAATTCAAAGTGACCCTCAAAGACGACGCGCCAAAGGTACTGTACCGGCCTCAATACAGACTGCCACACCGCTACCTAAAACACATAGAACAATGGGTCGACGATTCCCTCCACAAAGGATATATAAGACCCATTTCCAGCGAACACTCAGCACCCCTACTGATCATTCCAAAAAAGAGCGGTGAACTAAGAGTGGTGGTCGACTACCGTCTCCTTAATTCAAATACAGTTTTGACGAGATTCCCATTGCCTTGCATTAATGACATTTTAAGTTCCTTAGGCAATAGTTCTATTTTTACTTCCCTTGACCTCAAAGATGGTTACAACACAATGGAAATTGAAGAAGAGACACAACCGCTACTTGCTTTTAGAACTACTAGAGGGCAGTATTGCCCCACTCGTTTAAACTTTGGGTTAGCCAACGCCCCCTCAGCATTTGCTAAATTAATGGAGTTATGTTTACATAATCTCTTAGGCGACGCTTGCAGAGTTTTCCTCGACGACGTTATTATCATGGGAACTTCTCTAGAAAACCATCTTGAAAACATAAAGAATGTCTTCGATGCATTTCGGAAAAACAGGTTGAAAATGAAACTTTCGAAGTGTAAATTCCTAAGAACATCTCTCCTTTTTCTCGGTTTTAAAATCTCCAAAGAGGGCATAAGCCCAGATCCCATAAAACTTAAAACTCTTACAGCTTTCAAGCCGCCAACAAACGTCTCGGAAACGCGCAGTTTACTTGGTTTCCTAAATTATTTTTCTCACCTACTGGACGGGTACTCCCAAACTATTAAACCAATTACACAACTCATCAAAAAGAACAGCACTTTCCTATGGGGTCCCGAACAAGCTGAAGCGTTCGAGATACTTAAGAACAAATTATTGTTGCAACCGCAGTTGTGTTACCCTGACTACAACAAGCCATTTTTCATCAACACTGACGCGTCAAACATTGCTCTGGGAGCTGTTTTATTTCAACTAGATGACAACAATAAGGAGAAACCCCTCTCCTTTATCTCAAGATCTCTTTCCAAGGCGGAAACAAACTATCATACTCTCGAGTTGGAAGCTTTGGCTATAGTTTTTGCCCTCCGCAAATTTAAAAACACTATTTTCGGTTATGAGGTGACAATCATTACAGATAATCAGCCTCTGATACATCTTATCAGACATAGGCAGCTATCTGGGAGACTCGAGCGTTGGAATCTCTTCATCCAACATTTTAATCCTACGATTGTCTATAAACAAGGAAAACTTAATGTAGTTCCTGATTACTTAAGCCGAAACCCACCTCCTCTAACGTACACCTTAGCTCAAAACACAATTTTGCCAAAAACTAGCTTTCATCTCACAAAAGAAACCTTCATGAAAGAGCAATAGGTTGAAGGACCTCTATGATTTTGCAAAACCATTAATCTCTCATAACAAACCTCTCCAGCAACAAGACACCACTGCTGACACTTTTCCACATGTTCTCATTGACGACATTTTGCATTACGCAACACAAGATGGCACATTCTTACTCCAGGTACCTGACTCAATGATCCATTCTATCATTGAGTTTAACCATGACTCTCTCCCATCTGGACATTGTGGTATTGAGAGAACAGTGTATAGAATCAGGGAAAAGTACATATTTCCTAAACTCTATACTCTGGTGAAGGAATATTGCACAACTTGTGTCTCATGCCAGAGAGTTAAAGGTAACAAGCCAAAGATTGCAGAAATAAAGAGTTACCCTCTTCCGTTAGAGCCATTCTCGAGACTTCATCTCGATGTGCTGGGCCCTCTACCTACCTGCAAGGAGACTAAGGCCAAGTATATATTGGTGATGAAGGACAGCCTCACGAGATATGTGGAACTCGTCCCTCTCATTCAACACACAGCTAAAGATATAGCACAGGCATTGCTAGAAAGAGTTATATGTAGACATAGTACACCAGAAATAGTTCTTTGTGACAGAGCCCCCGAACTAACATCTAATTTCTTCAGAGAGATTTGCAAGCAGTGGGGTGTAAAAGCAGTAAACATCGTCGTTCGAAGACCCGAAGCAAATGGCCTCTCGGAGAGAGAAATGTTGAAGATTGCAAATCATTTGAGACACTATGTCAACTCGAACCACACTGACTGGGGTAAATTAATTCCTTTCACTCAAATAGCAATTAATTCCACATACAACTCTTCTATAGGTTGTACCCCCCACTTCTTATTGTACACGTACAACAAACGCCTTCCATGGGATCTCCCCAATTACATATCTCCTTTTACTAAAGGATCTGAACCTCAAAAACCTATTCACAGTTACATTCAAGACCTTGCAGAAAGAGCTAATCTCATTCGAGACCAGGCTCGCCAACATCTTCAGCAAGAGACAACAACACAAATGAATAAACAACATAAGAAGGCAACTTCAACTCCCATTAGGGTTGGCGATTATGTGTTTGTAATTGACGTCAAGAAACCAGGGCAAAGTCCGAAATTGTTTTCCAAGTGGACCGGCCCGTTTTCGGTGAAACAGTTAGTCCATTTCAATAAGTTACTTTTGCAATGTTTAAAGACTTCCAAAACTTTTATTGTGCATAGGGACAACATAAAAATTACTAAACTTAGAGCTAATAATATTCCAATTTCTACTACCAAACCAAAGAGTGATCTTGTACCATCTGATAAACCCCCTCCTAATATAGTTCAAATTCAACCCCCTCCCCCTCCCCCTACCCCACCAATTCCAAACACCATCTATTTTAAGAGACAACTTCCACCTTCCTTGCAATCACCACAGAGAAATCTCTTACCTCCCCCTCCTTCCCCACCTCAATCTGACTCCCCTTCCCCACCTCAATCTGATTCACCTCCCCTACCTCAAACTTCTCATCATCCACCTCATTCCCCTCCTTCTCCTCCTTCACCATCTCCTCCTTCACCTAGTTCTCATCTACCACTTCCTTCAACTTCTCACTCAACTCCCCCATCTCAAACTCATTCAAAACCTACCTCCCACGCCCACCTACCAAGCCCAAGGAAAAACTTCTTTTTCTCCCCCTCCCCTCCAAAGAGAATGTCCTTTAAAGGTTTTCCCACCAACATACCCCCTAGATTATCTTTTGATGAATCTCCACCATCACAACCTTCAGCACCTCACATTCAGCCTTCAGCACCTACCATACAGCCTTCAGCATCTCAAAGTCAATCCCCAACACCACCCCCCTTACCACCAAAATATCACTTCAAAGTAGCACATCCGATTCCAACTCCACACCCACCACCACCACCTCCACCTATCCCACAAGAACCTTTACAACCTCCTCCATCATTCCCACTCCCTTCTCCTCAAGACACAATTCCTATCCCCCCATCCACACCTAGAAATACATCACCTCCTTCCCCACCAGATAACAGATCTAGAGATCACACCTTTGTCCCAAATTTCCCTATGAGAAACACAAACATTCCTCATCCCATGGCTTTAAGGGACAGACAACAAAGGACAATAACTAGAGGAGGCAGACAATATTATTTACCACCACCACAAAATATCCCTCGCGGTAGAGGTTTTCCAACCAAGACATCACAAGCCGTAAAAATTTATTTAGTTTTTTTCTAAAAACTCCCAAGGGGAGAACAATTTATACATTTACACCAACGTATAAATATAAAAACATATTAAAAATGGACATTTTAAATATGCAAAATAGAAAAAGTTAAACCCATTTTTCAAATAATAAGATACCTATTTTTAAACAGCAAAATATTGCCCAAAAACCATCTCTCATAAATTTTTCATATATCTTCTCACAGGAATCATGCATGTAATTTGGTTCCTCTTTCAAATACTATTATCAGCTTCCTTCTCTCTGGAAAAAGAAAACCAAAGATCAGAATATGTATTACACCCAGGATTCATAGCAAAACGAATAGGTCAGATCAAATTCATCACTTCCTATCTAGAAATCAATACAGATTTAAGATGCACAAAAGAAATTTACAATCAAATACAAAGGGTAGTAAGCAAAAATAATAATTTAACATCTAGTTATATCCCCTATTTGCAAAACAGGTATAAAAATAGATTTTATTCAGATGAAATTAATACTTCCCCAGAATTACATTCCATAAAATTGTTATTGGATGAAAATCAAAAGAAATTCGTAACTTTGTCAAAAGATCCTTGGGTTCTATCATATGTAAAAACTCAGCCTTCAGCAAACCTTAGAAAAAGTAAAAGAGGGCTAATGGATGTAGGCGGTACAGCCCTGCAGTTCTTATTTGGAACCGCCACCATGAATGATATTCAAAAGCTCAAAACTAGAATAGACATATTACAAGATACACGAACCCACTTGTATAATTTAAAGGAACAAATACACAATAATACCAACACCTTAACAGCCATAAAAGATAATCTAATAGTCATCACAAAGTACGTAAATTCATCAATTTCTTCAATAGAGCTTCAACAAGAACTCTTAAAGTTAAACATTTACCTCAACTTAGAAAAGATCATCTCAGATAATATATATAATCTTATTAGGACAGTTCAGAACATCTGGGAAAACGCCAAAACACATATCACTCCTCTAAATTTGTATTCATATGACATCATACTTGAACTTATTCAAAACAGCAGTCAAACTCTACATCATCAGCCAATACTTCCTCTTAACCGCGAAAATTTCTACCAATTTCTTACTTTCTCCTGGTCATATATTCAGGGAAATCACCCTTATATATTATCCACCATCATACCCTTCTCCTCCGAAGAAACCCTTTATGAAGCTTACAACATCATCCCATTTCCAACACCGTTCAATGATACATATTCTAGAATCATACTGCATAACCCTTATCCATATTACCTTTTAAACCATAAAACTTTAAAATTCACTTACAGCACAACTCTTTCAGAAGATATTTGCAGGCACTCAAATGAAAATTATGTTTGCTTTCCTTCAAATCTTATTCATCAAATAGATTATCAAGATTGTATCTTGTCAGCCATACTTTCCAAACCCAACACTACATTCTGTAACTATAATATCTATCCTTACCAGTTACCTTACACTCTTAAAGTTGGAAACTATACTTTAATCTCCTTTCCTTCGCCTATAACCGCTTCTATCTCTTGCCCTATGAAACAGCCAAATTTAGGCACTAGTGCAATATTCTCCCTCCTCCAAGGATGCACCCTGGTATCTGAAAATTACTCTTTCAAATACCCTCCACACTCTTCCTTGCAGACCAACTGGCTTTCAAGAGAACCTCAGTTTCCTGAACACCTAGAGACATCTCATGACTTCCTTCCAAATATAACTTCTTTCACTTCAAAGTTGAAATTAAAATCTATTCATCCACATTGGGACGCTTCGTTAGATAACATAAACAGAACTTTACGGACTCAGGAATTAATCAACATCCATTCATTTTCCATATCTGGTTTTTCCATTTTTATTGCTATTCTCTGTACGGTAGGAATTTACTACTTTTATATAAAACTCCGTCCGATTCAGTCCGCTCCTGCAGCTCCTCCGGCAGCTCCTTCAGTAGTACCGAGTATCCAATACACCGTCCTTCAGAGAGCTCCAATACCAGAACCTAAACCAACTTCACCAGTGTATCCCGCAATAGAGCCAATCTACTCAAACCCGTCTGCCAAAATAGCTTAAGAAATTTTTTTTTCCG
>JABUQX010009122.1:0-5000 GCA_015478945.1 Trachelipus rathkii
ATTTGGACTCATAGATATTTAAGGCAGGTGTTTGAGGTATTCCTTTGCAAAATGTAAAAAAAAGTTATACAATTTGATTAGTTTTCAAAATTTTAAGATTACGCGCTTATATTTGTTTATTAGTGTACTAGAAAGGAAAAACAAAATTGTATTTTTAATATGTAATTTACATTTATTGATCGGTCAGATAATAATTTGGGCTCCTAGGTATTTAGGCAGGTGTTTGAGGTATCTTTCTTTGCACAACCTTGAAAAAATTTATCAATTTGATGTGAGTGATAAAGCGTAGTCAGCTTATTTATATTGTTATATGTGTAATAGCAGAGGAATCTAAAATTGATATAATATTTTAATAATTGTAGATCGTTTCAGAATAAGATAATATTATTATTGGGCTTTAGTAATTTAGGATCAGGTGATATGAGTGTAATCTCTTTTGCAAACATGTAAAAAATTTAATAATTTATGTAGTGAATACAACGGTAGTCAAAGCTTATTTTATTTGTTATACTTTAATAGCAAAGGAAATCTAAATTTGTTATTTAAAAATATGTATCATGTAGAGCGGGGCAGATTCGGTTGTATCAGATATATACATATTTGGTGCTCACTTTAGAGTATTTAGGCACACAGAGTATGTTTTGAGGTATCTCCTTTTGCACAGCCGAGTAGAAAAGAATGTACATTTGAGTGTAGTGATAGCACAAGCTGACATTGAGAATCAATGCACTTATTTATATTGTTTATGTGTAAAAGCAAAGAAGGAAATCTATTTGTTTTAATATGTATCTGTTCAGAATCGGTATGCAGTATTATAATCTTGTACATCCTAGGTAATTTAGGCCGGTGTTTGAGGTAACTTCTTTGCACTTAACTAGTGTGAAATAATTTACAATTAAATTTGATAAAGCGTGAGTCAGCTTATTTATGTTGCAGTTATATGGATGCAATAAGCTAAAGTGTAAAATCAGCTAAATTGTTTTAATATAGCTAATTTGAAACTAAGTTTATGCTTTTGTTAGCATAGCTTTAGTGCATTGGTCTCCAAAATGTAGGATGATAGATATGTTAGTGCAGGTGATGGGAGTAATTCTACTTTGTCACATAACCGTTGAAAAATTTACAATTTGATGTTAGTGAATAAAGCGTGCCTCAGCCTATTTAGATTGTTTATGTTGTGTAAATATGCAATGGAAAATCTAAATTTGTATTAATATGCATTCATGTTAAATCGGTTTCAGATATAATTTGGGCTCCTAGCTAATGTATCAGACAACGTTTATTGAGTAGGTACCTCTGCTATGCAACAACATGGTGAAAAATTTACAAGTTGTGGAATGTTAGTTGATGTATATAAGCGTAAGTCAGCTTAATTTATATTGTGTATATGTGTAGAGGAAGGAATCTAAATTTGTTTTTTAATAGGTATTTGCATGTTAGATCGTTTTCACATAATAATTTGGTGTCCTAGGTAATTAGGCAAAAAGAGTTTGAGGTACTCCTTTTGCAACAACCGCTGAAAAATTTCAATATCCTTGCGTTGTAGTGATTAGAATGTCGTTTCTCACGTCTAAATTTACTATTTGTTTATAGGTGCGTAATCAGCAAAGAAATCTAAATTTGAGTTTAATATGCTTAACTCATGTTATCTCGGTTTCAGATAATAATTTGGGGCTTCTCAATCTAAGGTTTTAAGGCAGGTGTTGTAGAGGTATCTCCTTTGACAAACCGTGAATATTTTATCAATTTGATGTAGGATAAAGTTCGAGTCAAAGCATTATTTTATATTGTTTAAAATATATATAATTAATTATCTAATTTGTTTTAATATGTATTTCATTGTTAGCACTTAGTTGTTGCTATCGATATATACGATGTAGTTTTCAGAGGTCTATACTAGTATTTACGCAGGTGAATGAAGTGTAGATATCATCCGTTTGAAGAACGTTAAAAATTTACAGATTTGAGTCATAGATGATCATGATATGCGTAGTCAATGCTTATTTATATTGTTATAATTGATTGAATACATAGCAAGAAAAGTTAAATTTGTTCGTTTATATGTTTCCATATTAGGTTGTTTCAGATAAAACCCAATTGGGGGCGTCCTAGGAAATAATTTAGGTGTAGGTGTTTGAGTATCTCCTTTATCCGGCCGTGAAAATCCTACAAGTTTGATGTAGTGTTACACAGAGTCGTAAGTCACATCTCTTTATCTATTATATGTGTGTATTATGTGGGTAAATATTAGCGATATAGGAATCTAAAGTTTGTTTTAAATAGTATTCATGTTATTTGACTTCGGTTTGAGAAAAAGAATCATTTTGTACTATGAGGTATTTAGGTCCGAGTGTGTTTAGGTATCTGCTTTAGCACCATTTGTGAATATATTTTTCAATTTAATATGTAGTGATAACGCCTGTTAGTGTAGCTCTTTTAGCTCACAGGTAATCTATTCAATTATGCAAGAAAATTAAAGGTTCGACTTTTTTATAATATGTATTCATTATAAATCGGTTTCAGGTAATATATTTAATTGTGGGGCATGGGGTAATCGTAAAAAAATTAGAACAGGATGTTTTGAGTAAGGTAATCTTCTTTGCAACAATCCGTAGAAAATATTTTTACAATTTGATGTAGTATAAAGCGTAGTCAATGCTAATTTATATTGTTATAATTGTAATAGCAAACATCGTAAATATTTGTGTTTATTATGAATTTATTCGTTTTATATCGGTTTCAGATAAAATTTGGGCTCCTAGGTAAAATTTTTAGGCAGGTGTTTGAGGTAATCTCCTTTGCACAAGATATGAGATAGATTATCATATTTTGATGTAGTCAAAGATAAGTCAAGCTTATAAATATTTGTTTATTATTTGTTTATTTTTTAATCTATTAATGTAAAATTTGTTATAACATGTATTAATGTTAGATCGGTTTCAGATAGAATAATTTGGGCTCCTAGGCTAAATTTAGAGCGAGGCTCCGTCTCTCGAGGGTATCTCCTTTTGCACGAATCCGGTATAAAAGATTTGATAATTAGTATGATATGATGTTAACAGAGTCGTAGTCAAGCTTATATTATATTGTGAATATTTAACTGTCTATATATCTGTAGTCGATGTTGAGTTTTAAAAAATTATTTAAATGTAAAGAGTTTTGAAAATGTCATTATTTCGGCTCCTAGAGTAATTTAGGCAGTGTTTTGAGGTATCTCCTTTGCACAACCGTATAAATTTTACAATTTGATGTAGTGAAAAGCGTAGTCAAACTTCGTTTAATATTATTACTATATTGTCATTTACCTCGTACATCTCTAAAAATTTGTTATTTAATTTGATTTATATTTCTGTTTATGTTCGGTTTCTATATTAATAATAATTGTGTGCTCCTAAGTTCATTTTAGGCAAGGTGTTTTTGAAGGTATCTCTATTCTTGACAACCGTGAAAAAAACTTGACAATTTGAATGTTAGTGATAAATGCGTAGTCAGCTCAATTTTATTAATTGTTTTTATAATTGTGTATATAGCAAGGAAATCTAAATTTGTTTTATAATTATGTAGTTCAATGTTGTTTGATAGGATTCTAAGAATAATTATGATTTAGGGACTCCTAAGGTAATTTAGGCAAGGTTGTTTGAGAAATCTCTTATTGATCAAAATTGAATCACGTTAAAAAATGTTTACATATTTGATTGTAAGTGAATTAATATATGTGTTAAGTCAAGCTTATTTAATGTTATATTTTAGTCTTTGTGTAGGGGCAACGGAAACATCTAATAACCATTTACTGTTTTACTGATGTATTCAAAATCGTTAGAATCGGTTTCAAGGAATAATAATTTGGGCTGCCTAGGTAATTTAGGCAGGGTGTTTAGTAAGATAACTTTTGCACAACCGTACGAAAAAATTCAATTTGATGTAGTCGAGAATTAGCGTAGTCAAGCTTATTTTATTATATTATGATTGTGATTAATATTAATAATGTGTAATAGCAAGGAAAATCTAATTTGTTTTAAATATGTATTCATGTTAGATCGGTTTCAAGATAATAAATTTGGGAGTATGTGGAAGAGAATCCGGTATCAGAGTGCTTTGAGGATATCTCTTTGCACAACCGTGAATAATTTACAGTTTGACTGTATTGATAAAGCGTAGTCAAGCTTATTTATTTGTTATTATATGTGTAATAGCAAGGAATGCTAATTTGTTTTAATATTGATTCATGTTAGATAGATCGGTTTCAGATAAAATTTGGACTTCTAGGGTAAATTAGGCCGGTGTTTGAGGTATTCTTCTTTGCACAGCCGTCAACCTCGAAAAATTTACAATTTGATGTGTAGATAAAGCGTAGTCAAGCATTATTTATATGTGTATAATGTGTAATAGCAAGGAAATTCTAAATTTGTTTTAATATGTATTTAATAGTTTAGATCGATTTCAGATCATAATTTGGGCTCCTAGGTAATTATGCAGGTGTTTGAGGTATGATTTAGGAAGGTGTATCGTCATTTGCACAACCGTGCAAAAAATTTTAACAATTTTTGACTGTAGTTAGATAACCAAAGGTGAGCATTAAAATACTATAGGTTAATTCTTATCATTTGTTTTAAAAAATAACACTTGTCATACAGTTTCGTATCTAGTATATTACAGCAGGAAATTAGAATTTGCTTTTTAAATATGTTATTAATGTTAGATTTATCGGTTTCAGATAATCATTATATTATGTAGTAACAGACTCTAGGTAATTAGGCTTGCCCTAACAAGCGTGTGAATCTTTGATGAAAGGTTATCAACATCTCCTAGTTTTTAGTTTTCACACAACGGGGGGTGAAGTGCCAAAAGTGTCAAATTAAAATTCACGAGACACAATATTATTATATTAACATTTGATCTAAAAATATTCCTGTATTATCGTGATTTAATACGGCGATACATAAGCCGCACTCTACAGTACAGTCCCGGCTCCTTGAATTTCCTTTCGCTTTTCTATATTG
>JABUQX010009122.1:32500-41096 GCA_015478945.1 Trachelipus rathkii
TTAATTTTCTTCACTGGTTTTTGGCTTTTTCGCCACGCTTTCCTCACTATACTTCAGGCCGTTTTAAGAAAAACCTTGTCCAAGGAAGTTTGTTTCTTCCTCCCTTTCAGAATGTTTCGCAAATGAGTTAGGCAAGTGTCATTAAATAGCTCCGATGCACGACCAGTTGCAACTTTTTCTGGGTGCTTCCTTTCAATAAACTCTGAAAATCTCTCGGCTCGTACCTCAAATTTTTGGCTCGCAATTCAAAGCTAAAAATTGACCGGATCACAACTCGTAACTCGGAAATCTCGTTAGTTGCGGCACTCGTATATCAAGTAATACTCGTAATATATATATATATATATATATATATATAATATATATATATATATATATATATATATATATATATATATATATATATATATATATATATATATATATATATACAAGGCAGTAGCCAATCGGGGTTCAGATGGTGTGAATCCCGCCCCCCTGAAATTATTTAAGCTGTCGAAATTTTTTGATTAATTGAGTCTCTTAATTTTAATTTAATAAAATATTAAAAATAAAAATTAAAGCAAATAATTAAGAGATATTTAGTTTACTGAAAGTACAAAAGGAGAACCTCTATCGGAGGCAATTCTACGAAGGCTAAAATAAACGGTGGGTTTCTGATTGGACAACTTTCTGATTGAGGAAAGTTTTATAGGTGTTCAAACTGTAGAAATATAATGTATGATTATGTGTATAGTTGATCTTCGAGCATAATACATTAGAAACTATTGACAGAGTGAAAACAACTTTGCATTATTTCAGGTCACCAATTCGGACAACTACTGTATTTTAATAGAAAAACATTTTCCCAGAAGCTAGATTTGCCAAACTAGCATGAATGTGAGAAACAAGGTGGGTGTGGAAAGTTACAATAGATTGTTATGATTTATTAAAGTTTTTAAAGCACTTGTTGAAACTTTAGAGGGCTTGAGATAGATCAAGATATTGCACCTTCTTCAAAAACAACCTATCTTTTAAAATCCTTAATCACGGGTGAATTGGTGATAAGTTTAATAATGATTTCAACTTTTATCTCCTTCACTTTTCCATTAAGTAGGTTTACTATATTGAGGTCTCCATCATTAGTGACACCAACTGCTCTTAATCATATTGAAAATGAGATCCATGCTTTGACAAAAAGTTTTCAAGGGAATTTTTATTTGCAACAGAACCTGCTTTCTGTTACTTAATTAATGAAGAAATGAGAATGTCTTGTGTCAGAATCAACGTTAAATAAATAAATAAAAAAAAAGAAATTGAAATCCGTTTACTTGATGATTTTTCAAACCAGTTAGAGCAGGCGTAAGCAAACTAATCGCCGCTTGCTAAATCCGTCCCTTCGCCTCTTTCCATCAGACGCGCTGAGCTGAATTCGAAAATACAGTATGAATATTATATATATATATATATATATATATTATATAGTATATATATAAGTAGTATATTATAGTATATAGTATATATATTATATATATATAATTACTATATATATATATATATATTTATATATATTAGTATATATTATACTTATATATAATACTATAGCTATTATATATTATAAAATACAGTATAATATATATATATATATATATATATATATATATGCTTATTTATTTATTTATTTATTTATGTGTTTATGACTAAATCTCTGACCTTTCGTAAACTTGTACACCTGTTCTTGACTATTTTTGAATACCATCTTTGTTCTTCTTGAATCCTATTGTCCGTCATTCCTTACAATTTTTTTTTTTGGTCAGTTGCCGGTTGTCTCTTGTCTTGAGACGAAATTATAGTTATATTATAGCACCTGACTTTTTTTTCCTTTTAGTGAGATTTAATTAAAGTTATATTATAAGCTTATATAATATATATTATTATTATATATATTATATAGTATCATATTAGTATTATATTACGTATATATATATATATATATATATTAATAGTATATATTATATTATATTCATATTATCATATATATATATTATATATATATATATAACTATCTATATATGTATAGTATATCTTCTATAGCTGCCATTTTACTAGTTCTCTTTTCACAATTTTCTCTGCTCTCATTTGCGACCTATTGCAATCATGTCATTGTCATAAGTGCATGAGCAAATCCTCTATATTTCAAATTATCCTTTTGATTGTCCAATCGATGAATGCTCCCCCCCCCCCCTAATTCTTCATACTTCGAAATCATTAAATCCTGCAATGTATATAACTCATGTGTAATTAAGCAAATTCGCGGAACAAAACACTGGTAGAATTTTATGGTCATCTGCTTATGTATGATATGTTCGAACTTCAGCCAAATTTACAGCACGAGGGCTCTTACTGCTGTTTTGGGAGTGACTTACGTGTTCGACCAACAAAGTCTTTCAAATAATTTAAGTATGTGAAATCAGCAATAATAGATCCTTTCTTATGATAGCTGAGAAAAAAAAAAAAAAAAAATTTGCATCGTCTGAATACTAGAGCAAGTATGTGTTTTTTAGCATAAACATGTTCATATATCTATCTACGCGTTTCTATATATATAAGTATAATTTCATAAAAATAAACATATATATTATATATATATATATAATATATATTATATATTATATAATATATGTTATATATATATATTTATATATTATTATATTATATACTATATTATATATATATATATGATATTTTAGTTAGAATATATATTACTATATATATTTATATATATACTATTATATATTACGGGTATTTATATATATATATATACTTATATATATATATTGATATAGTATATATATATTAGATACTATATATATATATATATTTGATAGTATATCGATATTATAATATATATATAAATAAACGTTTTATACCGTACTACAATCATATACAATATATACTATTTATATATATTAATATATATATATATATATATGTTATATATATATATATACAACTATAGTATAATATATAATACATATATATATATATATATATATATAGTATATATATAATATATATATACGGTATATGATTATATATAATTATTATATATATATATTATATATACTTATATATATTATATTATACTAATATATTATACTATATATATATATAACATGTTTATATATATGACTATAATATATATATATATATATACTATATATATTTATATATATATTAATATAATTTACTATATAGTTATATATTATATATATATAGTATACTACATATATATATTATATACTATATAATAATATATATATATATATATATATATATCTACTAATATATAGTATATATATATATAGTATATCAATACGCATCTTTTGTATTTTTGAATGCTATCATATCACGTATCATTTTTTATTCCTTATATTCAAGTAATGGATATATATTAATACTATATATTATATATATTATATATATATATATTATATATATATATATATATATAGTATATTAATAATATAATATATATTATATATAATATATGTTAATATATATTATATATATATATATATTATATATATAATATATATTATATATATATATATATATTATATAATTATATATATATATAAACTTTATTATATATATAAATATTATATTATCAAATATTATGCTGCTAAATATCGGCAATATTTTTTCATAGCTAGCGAATCTGCAGATATTCTTTTCTTTTATTCAAGTTAAGAATATATATATATTATATTATATATATATAATATATATATATATAACAATATATGATATTAGTATATATAATATAATAATAAATATATATTATATTATATATATATGATATATGACTATATATATTATATAATATTATGATATATATAGTATATAATATATCTATATTTCAGATATATATATATTACTAATATAATATAAATATTAGTAATGAGTTACCTTTCTCTTCATCCATACTAACTTTGTAGACGCTCTGTATATATATATACTATTATATATATAATATACGTATAATATATATATTATAATATATAATATATATATATATATAGTATATGTAGTACTATATATATATAATATATATATATAGATCAGTGCTTGGGTTCAAGTACAATACTTGTACTTGTACTTGTACTTAAGTACATTTTTTTGGAGTACTTGTACTTGCTGTTTCTAAAACTACTTGAGCCTTTTGTACTTTGTACTTGTACTCTGCATCTTTGTACTTGAAATTTTGCAAAGTACTTGCAAGAACTTTTGGCATTTTTAACTTGCCAATGTTTTTTATCATTTTTCTTACGTATTTGATATTATTCGTATTTCTTATATACTTATCTTCTAAATAAATTTCCTATTTTCGAATACAGTATGTCATTATATATATTATATAATATAATATATATTTATATATAGTATAGTAATATATATATACTATAATATATATATAATATATATATATATATAATATATAGTATATTATATATTTTCTATATATATATATTATATTATATTAATTAATTATATATCATATCATATTATATATTATATATATATATATATATATAATATATATATATATATGTATATTATAATACTATATATATTATATATAGTGTATATAGTGCGAGATGGTGATTGATTGGATTGTGAAGTTGTGTAATCGTTTATGGAATGTATAGTTTCGAGGGATTGGAGGAGAGCAATAACAGTACCTCTCATATAAGGGTAAGGGGTGGATATAGGGTAATTGTAGTTATTTAGGGGAATTAAGTTTATTGAGTGTTGCTAGGGAAGATATATATGTTGATATTTTTGTGAAAGAGTGCGTCAAGTGCCTGAAGGATTGATTGGTGATGTAATAGGGCTTAGAATGGTAGATGGGTCGTGGATCAAATTTTATGCATTGAAACAAATGATTTGGAAAATGAGGTGATGAGAAAAATAAACTGTATTTTAAGGTTTTTGGATTTGCAACAGCCGTATGATAGGATGAATAGGGAAGCTCTATGGCAGGTTGTTAGCGATATATGGTGTTGGTGGTAAGCTTCAGAAATGGAATCAAATCGTTTGTATGACGATTAAGCGGTGTAAGTAATATATGTAGAGTCGAAAGTGATTGGTAATATTAATGCGGAGTCGAGCAGGTGATGTGTTAGCTATTCTTTTGGTTATTCAATTTGTATTATGGATTGGGGGTTATCAACATTAGAGTGGGGATGTAGAGGATGTGTTAGATGAATGAGAATGAAGAGAGTGACCGTTCCTACCTATTTTTATGAGATGTTTATACAAAATGGCGAAGGTCTGAAGAGAGTTTGGAGAGGAACTGATAGAGAAAGATTTGGCAAGGTGTGTAAAAGGGTAGGGGTTTGAAAGTACGTAGATAAGAGTAAGGTCTTGGTTGTGAGTGAGGAACGTCCTCAGTGTGAAGTTATGTTATGATGGGTGAGCAGCTGAAAAAGTGTTTGAGTTTAAATTTATCATATATGTCAGACGAAAGGGGAACGGATGATGCAGAGTGTAGTAGGAAAGATGTGAATAGCAGGAAGGTTGCTGATGCAATTAAATCGTTGGTGAATGTAAAGGGGACTAAGTATTGAGTGCACTCAGTGTTTACATGAGGGATTGTTACCTCTTGTTATGCATGTAGTGAGACAATATCTGGAATGATAAGTATATATTAAAGTACTATATGTGTTAGATGGTACATCTTAGGGAGTGTTACGTGTGAAAAGAATTATAAATAGGAATGAAACGTTATAGAGATTAGTGTCCGAGTGTTTAAGAAATGATAAATGAGAATAATATTTAAGAAGTTAAGATGTTTGGTCATATGGAAAGATGATGATAGTCGTTGTTAACGGATGTATAATGGTGAGTGTGCTTGCATATGGAAAGGATGGATGATAGTCGGTCGGTTAAACGGAGTGTACTAATGGTGAGTGTACTGAAATCGACCGGCTGGGAGACCGCAGAAAAAGTGGATTGAGTTATGAAAGGAATGCCTGGTGGAGAGAAATGTGAGTCTGGCACGAGGCGAGATAGAAAGTGCATACAGTGAGTGAGTGGCGGGTGTTTGTGAGGGTATGGTTGTAGCCCACCCGGGCCAAAGGATGAACCTAACATTGACAAGATCCGTCGGCATAAAGGGTCGTCGTTTCCCGTGAAAAGCTCTAGTCCTGATTTCTGACTGCGACGAGTGTCCTCCACTAAAAGGTAATAAAAGGCGGTAAGGCCCTTGGACTTTATTTTCGACTTGCTTCATATTCTTCCTCACTCTTCTTTTCCGTGCATATGTTACGCATTACTGCCCAGTCTTAGGAGAGAGAGGTGGTGATGAGTGATGATTATCGAGGATTGTTATGATGACTGATGATGAATATATATTATATATTATAATATATATATATATAGTAATTATATATATCATAATAGTATATATATATATATATTATATATAATATTTATATATATTATAATATATATATACTATATAAAATATATATATATAAGGTAAAAGTCGAGATAGCGCGACACGTGTGGAAAGAAAATTGGATTTTGCCAGATAGGCTCATAAATTGTTTAATTCTGCTGCAATTTGTTACAAAGGAAAGCATTTTTAAGGAAACTATATTATTTTATTTATATATTATACTTATATATTATATATATATATACTATATATATATATATTATATATATATAAATATATATAATATATATATATAATATAATAATATATATGATATTATATATATTATATATCCTAATAACTTTAGTTAGCCAAACTTAACCTAACAAACTTAAATATACATATTAAATTAAATATTTGGTCCTTCAATTATAAAAAAAAAAGGTACCTCCGTCTTTCGATATGATAAGATTTTTAAATAAATCCGTTTATTTCAAACTATGTAAAATATCTTTAAACAAGTCTAATTTTTATTAAAATTATCAACCTTCAAAATAACTTAACTAAACAGAAAGAACTTCTCTACACCTTAAATATATACAATTAAAGATTAAAATTTTGAAATCTATAGGAAAAAAGTCGCCTGCGTCTATGATTTCGAGCAAGCTAACAAACAAATAAATAGCAACTGGCAAACTAAATTTTTTCAAGGGATCTTTAACCAATTTTAATATTTGCAGTATAGAATTATATATAATATATATGAGTATATATATGATATTTATATATATATATTAATATATATTATATCAGTTTAGATGGTTTGTTTATTACTTGTACTACTACTTGTACTTGTACTTGATACCATGTACTGTCTGTACTTTATCTTGTAACTGTACTTTGACTGACCATGTACTTCGTTGTCCGTACTTGTACTCTGTACTTGTACTGCAGCAAATCGCTCGAGTACTTGTACTTGTATGTTGAACATATTCAGAGTACTGTGTTCTCTGTCTTAAAAATATGTACTTGAACCCAAGCCTAATATACGTATAATAACTATTTATATATATATATATATATTATATATATATATATATTATATATAATATATATATATATATATACTATATATAATAATATATATATATGATACTCCTAAATATATCAGGATTGGGTTCAAGTACATTTTGTTAGTACAAGACAAGTATCTAGAATTGTTCAAGTTTTTAGACTTTAAAAATTTCTTTGGTCTCCTCATGCAAAATAGTTCTATTGAGAGAAAATCACAAGTAATTTCAAATATATTTAATTTTGTTAAGGTTAAGTGGGGTGTGTGTTCAAAATAAAAAAAAAAACCATCATGTAAAATAGAAAGTAATTTCCCTAGTAACATTAAAATTGGACTTTGACATTATCATCGGAATTTTCATCTTATTTGTTTATCTTTTATTATATTTAAGAATTAAATGTTTAATTAATATTTATTTAATTTTGGTTTGGTTAAGATTTAAATGTAGTATGAAAGATAAATAGAAAATTCAAGAATGGAAAATTTTTTATTTATTTGCAACAAATGAAAAGTCCTTCAAACATTTTAATGTATTTTTTCATTTATTCTTGTTTATCATTTGATTTATATACTATTATTAAAGACGATCTGTAGCTCCAGTTCTTTAATTAATATTTGGGAAGTGTTGGTGTTGTGTGTGTGTGTTGTGTCGTGTTGTGTGTGTGCTGTGTGTGTGTTCGTGTGTGTGTGTGTGGTGTGTGTGTGTTGTGTGTTGTGCTGTGTGTTGTGTTGTGTGTGTGTTGTTTGTTTGTTGTGTGTGTGTGTGCTTCCGCAAAGTTTTATGTCGTTCACGTGTTTTAAGTTATTTTAAGGAAGTCTTCTGTATTAAAAATGAAATTATATATTACTTTCATTTCTTGTTTACATTATATGTTCGAATAGCTTGAAAAAAATCTCCCGTGAATGCGCTCTGGTACCAAGAGAAAAAGGGACTAAACAATATTTCAAGCGAAAAGAATTATTTACAAAAAATAACTTAAGAATTGAAGTTTTAAAAGAGAAAAATATACGTTTTATTTCGACAGTTTAACCTTTTCATTTTTGTACTTATCATTTTTTAGATGCAAGTCATTGAGTTTCTATGGTAATTTAAAAAAAAA
>JABUQX010009123.1:27500-30000 GCA_015478945.1 Trachelipus rathkii
GTTATTTTGCCATTAAGTGTGTGTGTACATTAAACGCTCTCCTGTTTTAATTGTTTTTAACTATTATAAAAATAATTCATTCCAAGGAATTTGATCATCCTTTTAAAAGATAAGCTATCCGTTTTAATTTTTAATTTTGAAACTTTTTAGTTATGTTAGATAGCAATAGTTAGTTTTTAGGATTGTGTAATACGTAGTTTAGATAGTACTAGGGTATATTTTTTCTTAGTCTTTTTTAACTTAAGTTTTTAGTGTTTCTATTTTTTTTTAAACGGGTTTTAGCACAGCACCTACGTTTTTAGTTAATTATTATTTTAATTTATACATAACCAGTTTTATGTTGAATAATTGTAATTTTTTTTCGTAAATTTGTGAGGGTGTACGAGTGCGTGAGTGTTTTAAACTTTCTAAATTTTTCATATTTTACATATTTATTATAAATACGGTTTTATCGTTTTAACATTTACGGTTTTTTAGTGTGAATAATTTTAACCTGTTTTTTTTGTCTTTGTCTTTGTTTGTTGTTTTTGTTGTTGTTGGTGTGTGTGCGTGTGTGATGGCAGATTTGCGCAGGCGCGGGCTTTCTATAGACTTTACTAACATCCGCGGCTTACAATCTAACTTGCATCCGTGGAATACCACCTCTTTAACTCTAACCCTAACCTTTTGCTCTTGTATGAGACACAGATGACTAAGAATTCATCCTCTTACTCGTTTAATGTATCCAACTATAACTTATTTCATAATTTCCGTCTAAAGGGTGGAGTATGTGCCTATGTAAACATAAACACTCCTGTAACACGTCTCGAGAATCTCGAATCTCCTAACTTCGATGTTCTGTGGCTTAAAATCTTTCTTCCTTCTACTACAATAATCTTGTGCTTCTGCTACTGTTCTCCTAACAGAACAGATTTTCACGCCTTTTTTGAATATCTTACTACTTCTCACGAGACTGTTATATCTTCTCATCCAAATACTGAGGTCCTCTATTTAGGGGATTTCAATGTACACAACACTGAATGGTTGGGGTCCTCTTATACTGATTTAGGTGGGGAGGAGGCCGAATCATTTAGTATTCTCAACGATCTGGAGCAACTAATTAAAGAACCCACACACATTCCGGATCGTCCCAACCAATTCTTGAACACACTTGACCTATGTTTCACCACTAGTCCTTCTCTCTATAAATACACCACCTTCGCTCCTATTGGTAAATCTGACCACAACCTTATATCTCTTAATTTTAATACTTTCTCTCCAACAGCTCCATCCTGCCCTACGCGTTTTTTCTGGCACTTTGATCGGGCTTCTACGCTAACTATAATTGGAGTGACTGCTTTGACTCTGGTGACGCTTCAGCTTCTGCCGATAAGGTGGGAGCTGCAATCGTTGATGGGATGAGCAGGTTCATTCCTTCTTTTACTAAATCTTTCTATCCTCATAATTTATGGTTCGATTGCACTTGTTCTCTGGCCATTCCAGGCTAGAGGACTGGCTGCGTATCGATGGAAAAATTCTCGTTCTCCTATCACTCTTGCTAATTTTCATTCAGCTAGAAATCGTTGCAGGGATACTCTTCGACGAGCAAAGCGGGCTTTCATCAAACGAAAGTGCGCTAACCTCCTTGGTTCTCCTACTGACAAATCTTTCTGGCCTCTTGCCAAAAACATCTCTAACAACTTCTGTAAATCTGCCTTTCCTCCTCTTATTCGTTCTGATGGTTCTGTTGCTAATTCTCCAACTGAAAAGGCCAATCTCTTCGGCCTCCTATTTTCCTCTAACTCAACCCTGGATAATTCTGGCATTCCTCTTCATCCTCTTTCTCCTCTCAGGTGTACTATGCCTTTGCCTATGATTACATTTGATCAGGTGCATGGGCTCCTGAAATCTATGAATGTTAGGAAGGCGGGTGGCCCAGATGGCATTTCCTCCCCGTGTTTTAGGGAGTGTGGCTTCCGTGCTGGACCCTATCCTCGTTCAACTATATTCTCTATGTCTCAATACTAACACTTTCCCTCAGTGTTGGAAGCACATACATGTCCAACCGATTCCGAAAAAAGGAAACCGTTATGATCCTTCTAACTATCGCCCTATATCTCTCACTTGTATTCTATCTAAGATCTTTGAAACCCATCTCAACTCTCATTTCTTAGATCATCTGGAATCTCATTCACTTCTTTCCGATCGACAGTACGGCTTTCGTAGCTCGAGGTCTATTGGCGATATACTTTCCTATCTTACGGTTTATGGTTTTCCACTTACTTAGGAACTATGAGGAGACTTGCGTGGTGGCTCTTGACATATCCAAAGCATTTGACCGGGTATGGAACGCGTCACTGTTCTCCAAGCTCTCTTCCTTTGGGTTTCTTCCTTCTCTTTGCTTTCTTATGTCTAGTTTTCTCTCAAATCGCTCAATATCGGCTGTTGTTGACGGGGCGACTTCTTCTTCTTTTTCGGTCAATTGTGGTGTTTATCAGGGTTCTATCTTATCTCTACTTTA
>JABUQX010009124.1:0-5000 GCA_015478945.1 Trachelipus rathkii
GAGAGGAGAGAGGAGAGAGAGAGAGAGAGGTAGTATATATATATATATATATATATATATATATATATATATATATATATATATATATATATATATATATATTTTATTTATATATATATTATATATATATATATTTCGTTATATATAATTTGCATTTTATATATATATATATATATATATATATATATATATATTAACCTTGTTTGACCATGATATTTCGACATTGACCTTGCCGGATACCCTATACCCAGCCTACACCTAGCCTAAACCTGCACCTAACCTGACCTAACCTAACCTAACCTAACCTAACCTAACCTAACCTAACCTAACCTAACCTAACCTAACCTAACCTAACCTAACCTAACCTAGCGTACACCTATACCTAGCCTACACCTATCCTACTCCTGCACCTAGCCTCCGCCCCGCCTTGAGCTCATCCAGGTAACTGATGCCTAGCCTTTGGTAGGTATCTGTGCTAACATGAGGTCATGTAGGAACCTGACCTGTATGGATCTATCCTAACTTGAACACCTACACACGTGCGCGTGCACACACACACACACCACACACAACACACACACAACACACGCACGCACACACACCACACAGCACAACTTACCAGCAGAAGTCATCATAGCAATCTCATTCTTTCATATACACACACACACACACACACACACACACACACACATTCACTATGACACTTATACACACATTCACTATGACACTTATACACACATTCACTATGACACTTACATTTACCCATAGAACCTTACATTTACACTTATACACAAGGAGGTCACAAACACAACACAGGTATTTGTACAATACACACATAACACACCCCACTTACATTTAATACACACATTCACTCATGACACTTACCACTCACCATAGACACTTACACTTACATACACACTATATACACATGTATAAACACACGACCAACCCTTTGGTCTTCCATGGGTCATTTTTAGCCCCATCTAATTTTGGCACTTAAACATTTTTAATTAAAGAACATATACTTTAGAGACCTTAAAAGCAGAATCAGTAATCATAGAGGTGTTAACTAACACTAGGGGGATTAAGTAATCTTTTTTTTCTGTTTTACTCTTTAACTCATGTTTTACTGTTTTAACTTATATGTTTACTGCTTTAACTCACATATTTATTAACATTCATACCTTAAAGCAGTAAATCAGTAAATCAATAGAGGTGTAACTAACACCTAGGGGGATTAGTCATGCTTTTGTTTTTACTGTTTTAAAACTGGCCTTTTAACTCATGTTTTACTTGTTTTAACTATATGTTTTAACTGCTTTACTCACAAATTTATTAACATTACATACCTTTAAAGCAGTAATCAGTAAATCAATAGAGGTGTTACTAACACTAGGGGATAGTATGACTTTTTGTTTTACTGTTAACTGCTTTACTCATGTTTATTCTGCTTTAATCATATGTTTTTACTGCTTTAACTCACATATTATTAACATTACATACCTTAAAGCAGTAAATCAGTAAATCAATAGAGGTGTGGCCTAGCAACAAGGGGATTAGTTAGTATGCTTTTTGTTTTAATGCTTACTGCTTTAACTCATTTTTTACTGCTTTAACTCATGCTTTACTGCTTTAACTTTCTGCTTTAATGCTTTAACTTTTCTGCTTTACTGGCTTTAACTTTTCTGCTTTAGCTGGCTTTAAACTTTCTGCTTTTACTGCTTTAACTTTCCTGCTTTACTGTTTAACTTTCCTGCTTTAACTGCTTTAACTCATTATATTTTATTAAGCATTATGTTTTTTATTTGTTTTAATACTTTTTATTTATTTTTATTATTATTTTTATTTATTTTTATTATTATTTTTATTATTTTTATTATTTTTTTTTTTTTTATTTTTTTTTTATTTACTTTATGCCTATTGTTATTATTCTTTAGACACATCCAACATTTACACATACACACACGCACACACACACTACGCACACACACACACACAAACACACAAACACACTTACACATATACACACATTCACTATGACACTTATACACACATTCACTATGAAACTTATACCCATAGACACTTACATTTACACTTATACACATGCGGTCACACACACATTCACTATGATACTTATACACACATTCACTATGACACATACATTTGTCCATAGACACTTACATTTACACTTACACTCACACACAGATTTACTTACACTCACACAGATTTACTTACACTCACACAGATTTACTTACACTCACACACAGATTTTCTTACCTTACACACAGATTTACACACACACACACACACACACACACACACACACACACACACACACACACACACACACATACACACCCACGCACACTCACTTACACATATAACGTATAATTTATTAATACATTTTATGTTTTAATTAACACGTACATTAAATTACTCATTCAATATAACTAAATTATTTCAAAAGTTTCTTAAAAACTTCTATAATAAAATCAATCATTATCTTTGAGCAAAAAATTTATTATTAACTGTTAATACTTTTTGTTTTAAATTTTAATATCTATTCAAGTTTTAAAAATAACTTTTACTAAATTTTAGTGAAATTATAATTAAAAACAATATATTTTAACGTACCTTAAAGCAATAAATCAGTAAATCAGTAAGGCGCCCCTAGCCCCTCTACTCAGCTATGCCACGTTTGTTCTATTGACTTACTGCTTTACATCATCTTTTAGCCATGTAATAAGTATAAAAAAAATAACCAAAAAATAACAAAATAAGTTCTTCTCTGCTAACATAACATGTATTTTATTAAAATCATTCTAAGTTTTTATTTAAAAATAACAATTATTCACTTACATTTATATTATTCACTCGATGTTAACTAAAATATTTCAAAGTTTTTTTAAATAATTCGGGTTTTTTTATTATTATTATTATTATCTATGTACATTGACAATCCATCACGAGAAAACACAACAACCCGCACTCCTTACAGATACGAAACTGACCTCTCTCTGTAAAATGTGTTGAAATAACTACTTTAGGTCTAAATTTAGGATAATCCTTTTTGTAACCCGAGGCGATTTAAGCCTAATTCCAGGTCAAAATATATTTCAAACTGACCTTTTTTTGTAAAATGTGGTGCAATAACTACGTTAGGCCTAAATTTAGGCCTAAATTTAGGATAAGCCTTTTTGTAGACGGGCTAATTTAATCCTAATACCAGGTCAAAAGGTAATTCCCGTATAGACAAGAATCATTGTTATTATTATTTTTATAAATATATTTCAAACTGAAACATGCTGGATCGGAAAGATCCTTTAAGCAGGTAAAAAGGAAATGTTTTCCTTACTTGTGATTGGTAGGGGTAATCCTTATCTCTATATGACCTCGTATGTGATTGGTCGAGAATTATTTTATCGTCTTTTGAAAATTAACTTTGTTCTTTAAACTTGTATTTGAGCAGGTGTGTGTTTTATTATCTTTTAGACCCAAACTCATTTTAAAATCATAGTCATTTTAGCTGTTAAGCGGTGCACAAGTTATCTGATTTGTATTAAAAGTGTTTTATTTTTACTAAGTGTATATCATATTTATAATAAATACTTACATTGAGGAATAATTATTAATTTCACTAGAATAGATAATAATTAATTCACTAGTTCATAAGCTAACCACCAGGACTCAGCATGAGCCCCACCCGCAAAGGCAGCCAGCCCCGCCCGCCGCGTGCGCCCGCAGGCGCAATATTTCCGCGTTCCCGCCCGCCGCGTGCGCCCGCAGGCGCAATATTTCCGCGCGAATGAAATATATATATATATATATATATATATATATATATATATATATATATATATATATATATATATATATATATATATATATATATATATATATATATATTTCATTCGCGCGGAAATATTGCGCCTGCGGGCGCACGCGGCGGGCGGGGTTGGCTGCCTTTGCGGGTGGGGCTCATGCTGAGCCCTGGTGGTTAGCTTATGAACTAGTGAATTAATTATTATCTATTCTAGTGAAATTAATAATTATTCCTCAATGTAAGTATTTATTATAAATATGATATACACTTAGTAAAAATAAAACACTTTTAATACAAATCAGATAACTTGTGCACCGCTTAACAGCTAAAATGACTATGATTTTAAAATGAGTTTGGGTCTAAAAGATAATAAAACACACACCTGCTCAAATACAAGTTTAAAGAACAACGTTAATTTTCAAAAGACGATAAAATAATTCTCGACCAATCACATACGAGGTCATATAGAGATAAGGATTACCCCTACCAATCACAAGTAAGGAAAACATTTCCTTTTTACCTGCTTAAAGGATCTTTCCGATCCAGCATGTTTCAGTTTGAAATATATTTATAAAAATAATAATAACAATAATTCTTGTCTATACGGGAATTACCTTTTGACCTGGTATTAGGATTAAATTAGCCCGTCACAAAAAGGCTTATCCTAAATTTAGGCCTAAATTTAGGCCTAACGTAGTTATTGCACCACATTTTACAAAAAAAGGTCAGTTTGAAATATATTTTGACCTGGAATTAGGCTTAAATCGCCTCGGGTTACAAAAAGGATTATCCTAAATTTAGACCTAAAGTAGTATTTCAACACATTTTACAGAGAGGGGTCAGTTTCGTATCTTGTAAGGAGTGCGGGTTGTTGTGTTTTCGTGATGGTTGTCAATGTACATAGATAAATAATAATAATAATAAAGAAAACCCGAATTATTTAAAAAAACTTTGAAATATTTTTAGTTAACATCGAGTGAATAATATAAATGTAAGTGAATAATTGTTATTTTTAAATAAAAACTTAGAATGATTTTAATAAAATACATGTTATGTTAGCAGAGAAGAACTTATTTTGTTATTTTATACTTATTACATGGCTAAAGATGATGTAAAGCAGTAAGTCAATAGAACAAAACGTGGCATAGCTTGATGTAGAGGGGTGCTAGGGGCTGGC
>JABUQX010009124.1:12500-15000 GCA_015478945.1 Trachelipus rathkii
ATTATATATTATAATTATATATATATATATATATATATATATATATATATATATAAATTTTAAAAAGTGAACTTCTTTGAACTTCCGGCTATAATTTATATTCTTCATCTTAAGGAGTTGTGGAAATTAGATATGCAATAATACAGTAAACCAGGTTGCCAGGTTTTTATTCGATAGTTGCTGTATTTATCGCACTACTTAGATTTTAAATGATGTGTTGAGACATTACTGCAAACATTTGAAAAAATTATAAAAATTTCAAGTTCGTATCCTTATGCCATATTAGTACTTATTTTATTGTTACTATTATATCTCCATGAAATTTTCTTAACAGTGAAGCCCATGTCTACGATCCCTTGAGAAATATGCGTTAGATGTCGGCGTGGATAGGTATCCTTTATTCTATTTTCTCTCCCTGTCCATGAGTGGTGACAAAAAAATGTTGCAAAAGTAAAAAATAATTTGCCATAGAGTATAAGAGAAAGGTCAAACCTCAGTCATTGTTTAGAGGTGTCATAGAAGAGCAATATATCGCGTGGCCATACTTATAAATTTATATTGCACGAATTAACAAAAAGAAATGCAAGGAATTCGTTGAATATTATTCTGAAAGTCAAATGCCATAAATTCTAATTATACTCGTGTTCAAAGATTGATTCATGTTATTAATGTCTTTGTTTAACCTATTTTAAAATGGAAAAATATAAATTATATGTATTTTAATTGATTTACGATTTCCAATTAGAAAAATGAGAAGGTAAACATGTGTGTTTGTCTGTATGTGTGTATGTGCGTATTTGTGTATGTGTGTATGTGTGCGTGTGTACACCCTTCTGGTATAAGTGCAAATTTGATTTATGACATAGATGCTTGTATTCGTTTCCTTTGAAAATGTTGAATGTTTAGCTCATGAAAAAATCTACTTATATATATATTTATATATATATATATATATATATATATATATATATATATATATATATATATATATATATATATATATATATATATATATATATATATATATATATATATATATATTTATATATATATATTTATATATATAATATTAATAATAATATATATATATATATATATATATAATAAATATATATATATAATATATATATATATATATATATATATATATATATATATATATATATATATATATATATATATATATATATATATATATATATATATATATATATATAATAATATATGTAATATATATATAAATATATGTATCTATGTATATATATATATATATATAAATATATATATATATATATATATATATATATATATATATATGTTTTTAAATATATATATTTTACCATATATATGTGATATATATATTATTTATATTATAAATATTTGAAAATTTATTTTGACTGTCATATATATATATATATATATATATATATATATATATATATATATATATATATATATATATATAAATATTATATATATATATATATATATATATATTTATGTATATATATATATTTATAATAATAATAATAATAATATATATATATAATATATCGATATATATATTTATATCTATCCTGCTATATAATATATATATATATATATATATATATATATATATATATCTTCATATATATATATATATATATATATATATATATATATATATATATATATACAGGAGTGATTAAAAACCTCTGCGACAAACTCGGAGGGCTGATAGAGCAAACGATAAGGAACATTTATTGTTAAATAAGCTATGTTGTATGACGCTTCGTTTCAAAGTTACGGATGATGTAAGGTAAACCACGTGATGTTGTTTGACGCGTCGTTACTTCGTAACCGGAGATTTTGGGTATTCTAATGTTATGTATGTGTGCGTGCTTACATCTGTGTACTCCGAGGGTTGATAGAGGTAACAATAAGGATATTTTGTTAAACAACGTATGTGTTTTGACGCGAGGTTGTAAAGCAAACAATGGTAGCTTGTTATGAAATCATTTTATTGGGGAAAATTACAGGAGGTGTTCAAAGTGTCTGCCCTGTACCTGATTACATTCGTTACATCGCCGTGCCATTGCCTGTCGGACTCTACCGAACATGCCCTCAGTGTGTCGGATTAACTCGGGAAGAGTGTAGTGATCCATTCGTATCGATGCCTACACTGTACTGAATCAACGATGAATTGGGCCAAAGGTAAAGGTATTGCCACGTGTTTCGAAGGACGTTTAACGTACGCACATGTATTCACGCTGAAACACGGTAAAGTGAGTCACCTAAATCTCGGTAACCTACATGCGACTCGTCACACATAAACTAGTGTACCTTGAATCGTCCGTAACTTTGAAACGAAGCGTCAAACAACATAGGTTATTTAATAATAAATGTTCCTTATCGTTTGCTCTATCAGCACTCCGAGTTTGTCGCAGAGGTTTTAAATCTCCTTGTATATATTGTATATATATATATATATATATATATATATATATATATATATATA
>JABUQX010009125.1:0-10000 GCA_015478945.1 Trachelipus rathkii
TGATAGGTATAAACATCTACAGAATGCTCACTGTGCATATATATATTTTGATAATAATATACAAATCGGAATGTAAATTTTGGAATCATGAATCAATTATCAGTCGACTCGTTTGTCAGAATTGGAATTAAATTTTCATAAGTTTTTCTTCAAACATAGTATAGCAGCTAATGAATCTAAAATTATTTTTCATAGGTTTCTGAAAAAATAGTATCACTGCTATGTGTGGGTCATTTTTTTTTTCTCATCTACACTCATTATAAACTAAACTCAAACCACACACTACACCAGTAGATTTTAGCCTAACTGACCACAAGCCTATAATCCTATACATCAAAATTGTTGTTACTGTTTCAATCGTAATGTCCTTTCATATTGACTACAAAAATCTCGTACAGTTTCTGACTTTATAGTAATTCAAAATTTCTCTGTACAATGGTTCACTTTAGCAACTATAAATTCTCTTACACACTTACTAATACTTTGTGATAACACTTACACCTTAATAATACCTTGTTTTGAAAGTGCTGAATCTTTAAAGTAGAATCTTTTTGAGCACTCTTAAATGTAGCTTATGTGAAATTACTTATATATTGTTGTTTTGTATTTATAATCAATTGGTTAAATGTATTTGCTGTTATTAATTTGATTGTATATTATATTTTTATAATTTAATTGACATACTAGAGTAATGTAACATTAACATTAACTTTTGGTCATATTTATTTGTTTATATTTTTCTGCTGAGCAAGTCAGATTAGATATTTTATTTTTCAGACATCAAAATAAAGATGTAAAATAACTTAAATATGTTTAATCCGTTTCTTTTCAGCTTGTCTGTCTTGTTCCCCTGTTTCGTTATGCCCATGCTACTTGCAGTTGGAGCTAGTGAATTATCCATTTTCAAACCGGAAAGAAATTTCCTAAGAAAAACATGTAGCTTTAACACCCGAGTGGACCACTGTTCTGATCAACGTATTTCTGAGTGTCCAGCTCAGGCAGAGGCTTTAATGACTCCAAATGTTGATTTCCTTGTCATTTGGTCTCTGACACCAATGGCCTGGAAATGGAAAGACCTCACTAATGCCGATTTAAGGGAAACTTCTGTCTTTGAGCCAGTTCCAAACTTTTCGGCTGAAGGAGTTCCAGCAATCATGGACCATATCACCAAAGTCGCCAGAAAATCAAATCGGAAAGTGCAAATTTATTTGGTCATTCCTCCCATTCAGGATTTATATACTCTCAACCAAAAGTGTATAAAGATTGGGGCCCCAGGTTTTCCGGTTATTTAAAGGAGGATCTCACAATGTCTCCATCTCAGATGAGGGATCACTCCATTAGAGCCCAAAAAAAATTTGTAGACTTGGCTTTCAACGAATACCAGTGGCAGAAATACTGGCTCTGATGAAACCATGTGTTCAAGTTCTGCCACACTAACCAATATAGAACGTTGCATGGGTGCTGCGCCGTTCCCTTATGCACCAGCATCCACTGGATTCCAGTTTTCCAGTGAGTCCGAGTATCAGTCATCTGCTGCTGTATACACTGGTCAGGATCAGGTGTATCTGCCAAATCCACTACCTCAGCCTCAATATACTTCACAGTATTTGTCACAGTACATGCCTTTGTTCCCAACTCCGACTCAGAATCCATCACATACCTACACTGCTACACCATCAACTCACATGTATCCCTCATACCACCCCTCAACATCTAATACTGATTCTGTTTTAGATCCAAGAGACAGGCTATAGTGAGATCCAGGATGAGGTTGATTTTTAGCAAACGCAGTGTAGGGATATGAGTGTTCCTCTGCAAGATACCATGTCTCAATATATACATTGTCTTACATAAGAAGAGACAAGGTCTGGCACCAACCTTTTCTGATGATCGTAATCCAACCCTCTCTTCTCAAATTCCTAGTTCTCAGTTATTTTTTTCTTCTATCCTTTATAGTTCCCATTACCCCAGTTCCTTATTGGTTATTTATTATCATAATTCTTCGGAATTCCAGTAAAATTATTGAATCGTTTTACATTTTGATATTGTACATTTGTTCCCTGGTTCAACTGATGTTACAGTGAAATTTCTATAATATTATAATATATTAATATACTTAATTATATATTAATTTAACTTATTATATATTTAATATTAATATATATATATTATACAAAAATATATATCTTGAGGGAAATCTTATCCTTTTTTTATATATATATATATATATATATATTAATATAAATATATATATTATAATATATTATATATTATTATATATATTATAATATAATATATTAATTATTAAGATTTATCTCTTGTATTTAGAATACTAGTGATTATTTATATATAATTTATATGCTAATAGGATGGCCATTATGAGTCACCTTGAAATAAGGTCTAAAGCTAAAATAAATTCTTAATTATTTTATATTTTTAATTATTATTGTTAATTATTCTATTTTATTATTAATATTGATTTTTATGTTTATTTAACATTATTATTATCATCTTCTTACTTATCATTCATAGATAATTATATATATAGTAGTAATATAACTCAGATTGACTTATTTTTAATTTCATTTACTTATCTTATTTTATATGTATCATACTCCTCCACTAATTCTAATATAATTCATATAATTCCTACATTGCTTGTTAGCGACTCCTCTTAATTGACAAAGCCTTGAAAAAGTTTCCTTGAAATAAGTTTCCTGACAGTTTATTTCGTGATAAAAGAGTCCAAAGAATAACGAAAGAATATAAAGAAATAGCGTTTAATATATTCTAAGAAATAATCACACATAAATAAGGGTGGATCGAAATAATTTAATACTGTTGTTCATATCCTTTACTTTTTAATTATTTTTAATCAGGAGACAGTTTTAATACAGGTTAAAAAATAATTTGGTTGTTAATTAGTCTTATATATATACTCATCAAAAATTGGTTAAAACCGTCATCTAGTTATATACGAAACAGGTATATAATAATTCCGTGTTAGTTAAAGGTTTATTTCACGGAGGAGGATAGGTATAGTATATGGTTATTATATCACGTCTGTAGGAGGGTCCGAATAAAGTTCATCACATTACCAAATTTAATGTCGTGAAATTAAGATGTGATGTGAATTATTGTTAATTTAATATATTAGATAAGTTAATATAAAAGTCTAATATAATATATTAATAATAATAATATAATAATAATAATTAAATAATATAATATATAATAATAATAATATATATAATAATAATTAAATAATTATAATAAATTATAATTAATTATTTTAGAAGATGAAAGAAGAAGAAAGAAGAAGAAAGAAGAGAAGATAAAATGAAGAAGTAAAGTAAGAAGTAATTTAAAATATATAATATAATAATTAAATTACGAATATATAATAACGTATAAGAAAGACGGTTAACCCGCGAGACTTAATAAAGCGATAACGAAGAATAACAAAGAAGAATAAAACATACTAGAAAGGTTAATAATAACCATAGAAAACTAGAAGATAAGATAGAAAAAAAATAAATCACTAATAAAGAAGTAAACACATAAGAGTTCAAACAGGCGTAGGAGAGAAGATAATATGAATGTAATGCTACCAGAAACAGGATAAGAAGTGAAGATATATAGTATGAGAGATGATAATAATCAAGATGATTATAGAAGAAGAAGAAGTTAAGCCACTTGACAAAATATCACTAAGGAACAAGAAGAAGAAAGAAGAAGAAAGTATACGCGAGAGAGTATACGGATAGAACATGTTAAGAGAAGAAGCACAAAATGTAAGATAAGAATATGAATGGTAAAGATGATAAACCGAGCAGACACTAATAAATTAAAAAAACATATTACCATATCATACAAATAAATGATTTTTGTTTAAAATATTAGTTACTATAACGAAAACAATAACATAAACACTATAAATACTAATGATATAAATATAAATTAAATAATATTTTTTTGGACCAGCGAAGGCGAAGTAATGGTCAATTGAAGGCTTAATTATTATTATAATAATAATAAATCATAAATAATATACTTATTTTTAATCACTTTAAATTTAAGATTAATACTGTTTTAGTTCATTAACATAAAACTACCACGTAATTTTTTTGAAAAATTCGCGCAGAATATTTTCGCATTCGTTGTTTTGCTTATTTCTGTGCTAAATTTGTAGATGTTGGGTGTGAAAAGATCATATTTAAACGTGAACATAACAGAAAATAGTACCAAGTAATATGACTTCGAAATTTTAAAATATCTTTCTAAGGGAGCCGCCTCGCATTCTAATAAACTAAGTATCTTCATTCGATAGGAGTAGAAATAGCAGATATTATAGTGTTTTATTATATTTTATTCCATTTAATAACATTATATTTACTTTGTTTATTAATGAATACATACATGAAGAAAATAGTTTTATTGTGAAGTTTATAACGTACTAAAAAGTTTATAAATATAATGATTATAAAAAGGGTTTAACAGCAAATTGTGTGAGAATTCAGGTAATGTAACAATAGTTGTATTAAATTAAGGTAATGCTAATGAGGGTTCCAAATTAATTTTTTGAAGTGGGAAAGTGCAGCAAATTGATGGAGGATATGGCATGACATTTTCATATTATGTATATTCCTTGTGTCTTGGTTTCATTTAAAGTCAAGTTAACTGAATAAACTATTAAGTAAAAATAGTATTTCGAATTGTGATAAGAGATATATATATAATAGACTAGGACTAATCTAACGCTTTAATATGAGCGGATTTTCAGTGTCTCACCTACTAAAAGTCTGATCGTCATCATATATGATTCGAAATATTTGAGGTGACCTCACAAAATATTTTGAATTGTATCTCCCCTAAGAAATCTCCTTTCTACAAAAAAAATATCTACTTAAGAGAAGTTGATTCTACTATAGTATGGAAATATTAATAGAAATAAATGATAAGTTGACATTTTCAAAATTAAATTAATAGAAAATTTTCTAATTTTCGGCATTTTTTTTTTAAAAAATTTTATCATGATAAGTATTTATTTAGAAACCAATAATTTTTTTTTTTTTTTAGTATATCTTTTTGTAATAATATAATTAATGATATTATGTTTGGGCTTCAAAGAAAGTAAGTGAGGATATCATTATATTATATATATATATATAAGCCTAACATTTTTACTTATAGAATGTGACGAACTCTTAAAAACTTAGAAAACCTTTCCTTAACCTTTATGCTCGTCTGTACCGTGCTAGTTATAAGGTGTACTCGTATACCATAATATGGTATATATTGAGTATAATTATATATTACCTATATAGGGTGCGTAGTATTATTTGCTCGTGGCGGGGCTTTGCTATATAAAATTTAAAGCCGTAAGGGCGCTAAGGGGACCGGGGTTTAAAGACATAAATATAGAATATTAAGTAAGTTTCAAATTATCATATTTATATTAATTTAAATAACATGAAAGTCTTATAAAAATTATAATTGATAATAATTTATAAATATAATATATTCAATTATTTATAATAATTTTAATATAATTATATAAAAAGGATATACATTTAATTTTGAGTTTTATTATAATCATACCTAGTACACTCATAATCCTGGCATGGATGCAAGGTGGTGGTTGTGTGTGTTAAGATACTATGTAAAACGAGTTATTTACCATTATACACTATTTTCATGATAAGATCAATATGGTAGGAGGGGGTTTTCAGCCCCTCAGCCACCTATAGAGGATAAGAGAAATTATTATGAACTATAATTTCTTACTCAGTATTAGATATTATCGTTTCTCAGTTTCAAACAAAGTCAAAGTATTCTTCACTCATCATCTATCCAAATTAATTTTCAGAATTTATTATTTTTTTTATTTATTTAATTATACATAACAGCTATTCATATATTTTTCTCTCCTAAATCATGCACCATTCATTAAGTAGAACTACTATATAAAGGGTTGATATAGACATGTTTAGATCAGGTTGTTACTTATTACATCTACATTCAAATGCAGACATTTTATATATTTGAAAGAAATTTTATAATTTAATTGACATATTGACATTCAATGATTAAGCGGAATTTTTCCGCTTTTTTTTTTGTCACTTGCTTAATTATAAAATGGATTTAATTATCTACCTCAAAAATATCTTTATGTATTTATACTATCAACCCTCCTAATAACTCATATTTAGCTATACCCTATTATATACCTATTATACATTACTAATTTTTAATTTCACTTCACCTTATCTATACTATATATACTCCTCCTCTCTATATACTATCGTCCCCATATAACACTATACCTGAGTGTTCATTTTAATCACATACTAAAATCCTATTAAATATTCGTATGGATTATAATGAATGATTTTATTTAATATTTGTATATTACTTATACGATTAATGATTTACAAGTTTTTTTAAGCAAACAGACTGATATTTAACAATTATTATATATATTATATATATATATATATATTATATAATTATCTATATATATATTAATTATTATATATATATATTATATATATAATATATATATATTTTAAAGAACTTACTATTTATTTTGTACGTAGTGATATATTATTAAAATTTAGAGAGGAAGCCTTGGTAAATTCTTTTTTAGTATTTATGATATTTTAATGTCACTATACTATAATTCTTTCCAAATTGATTGGAGGATTTATATAATTACCTAAATTGCCTCATAGATAAATTAATAAATAAACTATACGTTAAAAGACGACATAATGCCCTAACTTTTTTTTAATGAAATAAATTTTAAAAAGGAGAAGCTTAATTCTCTCGATGATTCTCTGGCGTAGGATGTCAATGAGGTTTTAAAAAATGTCGTAAAGGAGTTGTGAAATACAATAGACGATTGTCCATAATATATTTATATGATTTTAACCCTTAGTGGTATAAAATTAAGAATGAAATTTGTTTTTTATCTCTACAAGGAAAAATTCTTTTCGCGGGCTTTATAGGTGCATTACCGATATAAGAGGCTTATGGGGATTCTATTTGTGTCTTTCTTTGATCTTATATGCAATAGTATACAGATTCCATAAGTATTGAAATATATAGTTGGTACTGCTATCTGTTTCTTAACAATGGTGGTTGATTTGTTAGAGAAATGATGATTCGGTGAACTGTTTCTCAGAAAGATATTCATTTTGTATACAATCTATCTTAACTTCACCGGAATGCTTATTGTAGTTGTTAGTATTGTGGACGTTGTAGTTATCATATCTGCAGTTGTAGTTGTCGTATCTGCAGTCGTAGTTGTTGTCAGTTTTGGAGTAATTTCATCTGCTATTTGTGTTGTGGTTGTCGTTACTGTAGAAAATGTATGACTAACGAGTGGGTTAAGATCTTCTGTAGTTACGGCGTGCTCTTGAGAGTGGACTTGTTAAAATGTGAATTCTCAAGTGTCAGTGTGCTTTGTTGTGCAAGGATAGGACGATAGGTTTTTTTACTCGTCATAATTGTTTTCTGTTTTTGGTGTTTTTCTTTTTTTTTTTCTTCTATATTTTTGTTTTTTTTATATTGTTTTTATTTTTGTGACAAGTATATGCAGGAGGGATGTGAATAATACTGTGAAATAGATTATGGGTTAAAAGAATCTTCTCTCTAGTTTTGTTGGGGTTTTGATGATAATTAGTTTTTTTCTATATGGTTGAATGTTATTTGATGGATAATGGTATAGGTTTATTTTTTTGGTAATTATTTGTTTTAACGATAATATAATTAGGTATAATATATGAGGAATTGGTAAAAAGGAGGAGTTGCTATTTTTCGGGGGAATAGTGCTATAGTTAACTATTTAAACTACTATATATATATATATATCTTTTTTTGCATTTCGTTAAAATAGTAATATTATAATATATTATATTAGTATATAATATATATATATATATATATATATTATATATATTATATATATTATTATATTTTATATTATATATATATATAATATATATAAAGATTAAGATTTTAGCAGGCCACCATCTAGGGTTTCGAACCCAATTAACAATATATTATCTATATATTATTAATATATAATATATATATATATATATAGTATAGTATATGTATATTATATTATATATATATATATATTATATTATATATATATATATATATATATTATATATATTAATGAGTTTCTCTTTCTCTCCCTCTCTCATCCCTCTCTCTCTCTTCTTCTCTCTTTTCTCTTCTCTCTCCTCTCTCCTCTCTCTCTCTCTTCTTTCTCTTCTCTCTCTTCTCCTCTCTTGATTTTGTTGATGTAAAAGGATAGTAAATCGTGATTTGAAAGTATTTCGGTGTCTTTTTGTATTTAGTTTCTTGTGCTTAATCAAGTAGGGGTGAGAATATATCGTACACAAGGCATCATGCAATCTCTCTTCTGCAGAAATATGAGATGACAGAACAGTAATTTTGTGTTTTGGGGAATGATTAGATAGCATGTTAATATTCTATCTTGTTTGTATGCGATAGTTGGTTTTCCTTACTATATCTCTCTCTGTAAATATATTCTGTCTCAAAACGGCTCTTAATCTCTCATTACAACATAACTCTTTCATTTTAATGCAAATATAAAACAAACTTTTCTCGGCCTGATAGTATCTGGATCCCCACTGTCTCCTCATACTCAGTAACATATTATGGAACTAACAGAATTTTATCATATTCTTATACCCCACTCTTCTTTCATTACTATCAAATAGTTTAAATGGAATTAGTATATTAAGATATGTACATTTTTTGTCTCCGCTCCTCTCACACTAACACCAACCCTATAATGTATTGTCCATAAACTCTTAAATATTTAAAACTCTCACTATTCATAATATCCTTACAGTTCAGTATATACTCAGATAGAAATGCCTTCAATAAACTCTAAATCTATCCCTTCCTCGATACCTTAATCACATGAAATAACAATCATTTCATTCTGCATTTACTATATATATAATAGAAAACACACATTCGCCCAAACTATTTATTACATTTAGGCATATCTATAATCATTTCCTACCCAATATACTACAATAATAAATTTAAAGTAATAATAGTTTTTATTATTCTTTGTATAATATAATATACTATAATCTATATTATTCTATTCCGTGCCCTTAATCAGTATAATAATGATCTAGTCACTCACTCTCTTTTAGACACTTAATAAGATATAAATATCAATCCTAGCAATACTTTCAAATCATTTTACTATCCTGATTTAGTTTTTATATATTTATTATTTTTTTTAATTTATTATTCCATAAAAAATATATAAACAATATATAAAATTTTTCATATATTATTTTTAATTTTTTTAACAAAACAAAAAAGAGGTACTAAAGCACCTCTATATTTCCCTACTACATAAATAAAATATTATGCAAAACACCTTTACCTTTCCTTATGCGTAAATCTAGTTTTACGTCTTCAATCTCATATTTCGTTAAATTCAATCTCATCTCTCTCTCTTCCACTTACATTCTATAATTATATTTAATAATCTTATTCATAATTCTAATCTTATTCCTACTCCCTTTTTGTTTCTCTCCCACATCAAATAACATATCTCTTCAAAAACATTCTTACAAAACTACCAAAACGAAAAGAATCGAACTCCAAAGCTGTATATAAAAATTCTCACTCCTCTGCAAATACTTGCAAACTATTAAACATATATAGGTGAAACCGATAGATTTGCAAAAAGAATGGAAAAAATCAACGAGTATAGCTTAATCTGACTGTACACTAAAGGACAGCTATAAATTATTTCAGCTTTTACATAATTGTCAATAGGCGTCTTTCTTCTATGTACTTCTATCAATTATATCAAATATAAAGATGATCAGAATATCAGTCACACGAACCATCGCAAAATTAAAAACTATACTTTTAAACAGGAAATATAATACTAAAACAATGACCTACATATAAGCATCCCGGTGAAGTT
>JABUQX010009125.1:12500-59209 GCA_015478945.1 Trachelipus rathkii
ATATATATATATATATATATATATATATATATATATATATATATACATCAATTTCTAGTATAAAAAAAAAAAAAAAAACTGCACACACACACAACACAACAACATGGAGGATATAAAAGCGTACCTATGAAATGATAACCACTTGATGTCATCGAACAACACAATTCCTGAGGTCATCAGTAATTCTGCAAAATCGATGGGTTCAATTCCATCTTCTTCGTGTTTTTTAAATTGAAGACCAGAATTTCGAAGAAGATCTATACTATCTTGAGCGTACATATCTTCCCTATTAATTCAAAAATAAATTTACTAAATTTTATTGTCAAAATTAAATTTTATTGTTGCAATAACATTTATTAAAATTTGGATGGAATTAAATTTATTAAAATTTAATTGTTGGAATTAAATTTATTAAATTTTATTGTTGGAATTAAATTTATCAAATTTTATTGTTGGAATTAAATTTATCAAATTTTATTGTTGGAATTAAATTATTAAATTTTATTATTGCAATTAAATTATTAAATTTTATTGTTGCAATTAAAGTTATTAAAATTTATTGTTGAAAATAAATTTATATTTAATTGTTGGAATTAAATTTATCAATTTTATTGTTGGCATAAATAAACTTTTTTTTTTTTTTTAAATTCTTGAATGTTTGTTTTTAAAAACTTGGGTTTCCCAGTTCAAATTTTACCAAGTTGTCTTTTATTACAATTATCACCAATACTTAATACTAGCAACAATAAGAGTAAGTAAAAAGAATAAATTTCTGAGCTATTCATTTAGTATTTAAAGTCAAAACATTGTTTTAATTCTCATTCTAAAATTACAATTTTCCTATAGTCATTTTAATTGACTTTCTCTCTCTCTCTCATCTGCTGCGACAATGACATAAATCAAAAATGGAACTTTTTCAGGAAAGACAATTTAAGTTTCAAATTGTTAGACAAAATACAGGGTGCCATAACGACACTAACAGTTTCTTGTGGGAAAATTTGATAGTTGGGATGTCACTTTCGCATTTAAGTGCAAATCATTAAAATCTCTGAATAACTCAAAAAATGCCATTTTTGGGTTACGTCATTGTTGCAGCAAATGAATGACATGTATTAAGTGTCCAAATTAAACTTACGTAAGATTAAATTTGAAATTAAATTGCCAGGTACTATATCCAGGAGGAGTTTTACCATCTTCGTTTAAGAAAGAAAGTCCTAACTGAATAATTTTTAGTAAATCAACATTACACCTCAACAATTGATATTGATAGTCTGCGTTACTTCGAAATTCCCCAATAGGTCTTGCAACAACACCTGGAAACTCTGTGTCCTAAGAAAAAATAAATAAACTTTAAAACCAAATTACATAGTCAGAAATGTAAATACAATTACATATTGGCTTACACCTCTATATATCGATACTTGATCGTCTTCACATTGGCTCTCTCTCTCTCTCTAGTCGTCTCTCTTTCCTCTCTCTCTCCTCTTCTCTCTCTCTTCTTTATGATTACTATATAGTATATTATATATACTATATATTAATAATATTTATATATATATACTTATATATATATATTAATATATATATTATTATAATATATTTACAGGTGGGCTCGTCTTTATGGAGTTGGCGCCTGCAGCCCTCAAATTCAAAAATGCTTAGCTAGGTGAATGTTGATAGAAATATGAAATTTTTGTGAAAGTCAAATTTTCTGAATTTTTTTTTCTTTTTACAATTTAGTACATAAAAAATTAGTAATTGCAATTAAGAAATATAACAATAGGAATCTTTTTCCAACTGCAAATTGTGGCGTACGATATTTATTTCAATGTAATTCAATTAAATAAAATTTGGGCTTTACTTTTGCGGCCCTAAAAAGTCCAATTTTGATAAGTTTAAAATATGATAAAAAGTAAGCAAATAATAATAATAAAGAGTTGCCAATGATTTTGTTTCTTTTTATAATGTTGCCAGTGTTGCTCTATTATTTTCATGGGAACGTTTGAGTTTTTTCTCATCTAAAATTAAGGTCAAAATTTTACAGAGCTAGATTTGTCCGTGTAATGTCCTTCTTTTACTTTGTATATAGAGCAAGAGACACTAAAGTCAGGTTGTATTCGCATTAATTAACGGGGGAGAGACTTGTGTTTATTATTTTTTGTGCAAGAAATAACATAGTGAATAAACTATAGTTCCTTAACTCCAGTTACCGTGTGATATATATTTATATAGTAATATATATAATATTATTATATAATATATATATCATATATATATATATATATAAATATATATATAGTATGATATACTATTAATAGATATATATATATTATATATTATAATATATTATATCATATTAATATATATATATATCTAAGAGAGAGAGAGTGAGAGAGAGAGTATTGATGGTAGAGAGCAATCTAGATAATCGCAGGCAATGACGTTTTTCGCATTTGTTTCTAAATTTGACATCTACAAGTATCTATGTTTTTATTAGGCTTGTTGCTTACTCGAAATGTGTCGAATGCATGCAATCGAGTTTTAAGAGAACGAGAAAAAGTCTATAATTGATTTGCACACATTTACACATAATAACTAGAAAAATAGTATAGTCCCGTTTTGAGGATAATTCTTAGCAGATTTGATATTTAGGAAAAGATAATTGATTTGATGATATTTCCATCTAAGAGAGTCATCAACTTTTTAATTGCAGAATGTGTTCGAATTCATACATCGATATTTAAAAAAAAAAAAAGTGTTAATTATGCATACATTCACATAATAATAGAGAAATTACTTGTTACTTTAGATTGTCTTATATATATATACTATAATATAATATATATATATTGTATATATATATATTAATATTGAGTTATATATATATATATAATTATATATATCTATCTATATATATATATAGAGTAATAAATATATATATCTATATATATTATATATATATGTAGGTATATTATATATAATATATATAATATATAATTTCATATATATAATATATATTAATATATAACTATAGTTATACTATACTTATAGTATTATTAATGTAACTTACAGCCCCTTCCATAGCAAGTTTACACGAGCCGCCCGCACTGTATATATAAATATATATATATATATAGTAATATATATATATATATATATATATATACTATTATATATATACTATATATATATATATATGTTATATTACATATACTATATATAGTATATATATATTATAAACTGGAAAGGTAAATTTTAATACTTTATAACTGCTCTACCTTGTACAAAATTTCAGTAGAGCATTTATATAGATGTTTTTTTTTACCCTAGACATGAAAAATTTAAACAAGAGAGTAGAATAGATAAGCTAAAATTATTGAATCAGAGAAACGCGGGTCATCCAGCTCACATGAACCTTATGTTTATTAAAATTAAATATTATTTAAAGTTATTTTGAAAAATATAAATATTTTTCAAAAATTTAAAAAACTTTTTTTATTTTGTTTTTGATTTTTTATAATTGTAAATCTATGGATAACAATTATATTTCTTAAGTCATTCAGTGAGTTATACATACTTTACCAAATTATATATTCTTATTATTATTATTATTATTATTTATTATTATTATATTATTATTATTATTATTATTATTATTATTATTATTATTATTATTATTATTATTATTATTATTATTATTATTATTATTATTTTATTAATTATTATTTTTAGTAATTTATTATTGATTAATTATTATTATATATTAGCCGTAGCAAATATTTAAGCTCTATACCGGCGAGTTTTCAAGTCGCTAGGATGTATATAGGGGGTACCTCCCCCCCGAGAGCGAACGCAAAATATGTCGCTTACGCCCTTTTGCCGCTTCCTTTTCTGATTAAAGATTAATCTTAACGATACCCAATAGAACAGGTGGATCACCACCGAGTTTTGTGACAGAGGTTTTCACCCACTTAAGTGGGTGCTGCACCATTAGGTCGCCAAGGTCAAAGTCGACCTGAAAACCTGGTTAGGTCTTTAACGTATGCGGCTTAAAAATTGTGGATCGAGAGCTATAATGATGACGTAATCTCGTTCGGAGACGAGATACTTCCTTCTGCGCTCCCCGTAGGGGGAGCGCTGCCCCTAAAAATTTAAAATAATCGTAGAAGACTGAAACTTGAGAAAGGATTCGGAGTCGGAGTCGGAGTTGGAGACGGATTGGAGTTAGATTTGGATCCAGAGTCCAGGGACCCCCCGAGGGTGTTTGAAAAAAGAAAAGGAAATGCATGGAATGCAAAACGAAAGAAGAAAAAGAGAAAAGAATGAAGGAGGAAGAAGGAGAAAAGAAGAGGAGGAAGGAGGAAAGGAGTCCTGAGAAAGTCAGAGTCAGAGGAGTCGAAGTCAGTACGGGTACCGGTGCTGGAGTCGGTGGCCTAGGTAAAACATCGATAATAACAATGCTGGTATCCTTATATATGTTATCGGATCTGTAGATCTCAATAATGGTTTCAGAAGCATCAAGAAAAAATAAATAAAAAAATAAAGACATAAATAATAATGTATAATAAATTAATAAAGAATTAGTAATTCTTATCTTTTTATGTTATAACTTAAGAATTTACGTTTTTAGCATAACCCTAGAATGCAGTAAAAGTACAGTTAAATAAACCGACCAACGGTACATCTCCTGTCCAACCATGATCTATGATCTATTGTATCTATTGATCTATGATTCAGGTCATATTTTTACTAAAAAAATCATCGTTTTACATACCCTAGAATGTAAAATCAACAGGGCAACAACTGCCACATCATCCATGATCCTAATTGACTATTGATGCTATTGAACTATTGTTCAAGTCACAATTCGAGTATCATGGATAAACATAACATAAAACAAATTTTTTATACACTGATCAACGAGTATAATATGCTAACGTAACAAAGGTGTCCACATTAAAATAAATTTACTTAGTATCATTGAACTATTGAATAATACACAACGGACAAACATCTGACACGCTTAAGCATGAATCAACTTTTAACGTTAACAAAGTTCACTACCAAGGTAAAGTAGCTAACAGCATACAAATACGTCACCTATTCACACTTTGTCATCACATCTCTAACATAACAATGTTAATGATATTACATGGTATATATTTTAACTAAACTTATGCACACATTGGTTAATTAATATTCTGATCCACGCATATACTAAGTATAGTAAAGTCCACAAATAAAGGAACATAGTGAACATGAACTAAAAAATAATATATCAAAGACAAACCTAAGCAACATTACTACTCACGGAATAAACTGTTAAACATAAAAAGTTCCACACTTAGACACATATAAGTGACAACATTATGCAAAACGTACCTAGTCATACTTTTTTCAGATGCATATGATATCTCTAACATATTAAGTGTAATACTTGACACTGACAACTGGTAAATCATGTTAGCAAAAAATGTATCGGATAGCTTGTCGATTTTATATATCAAAAACGAATATATGCTACGTAACAAAGTTGTTTTCATTATCATAAGTAAGATACCAATATTACGTACTTACTAAATATCTGATATATCCAACAAATAATTGCAAACATAACAAAGTTTTATCAAACATAAACACCATTCTTACAAAGTTTTATCAAGACATAACATAAAAATAATCTCTTTGAATAAAATATCATAAGTGTAATAGTTTACCGAACTTAAAGCAGTAAATCAGTAAATCAGTAAAAGTCAACACCCGTCCCTCTCCCGTGCTCCCTATCATACCATCCATTGACTTTTGAGTCTATTGAGCTAGATGATTCAGGTACATATCGAGTACATTTCGGATAAACATAGTACAAAAGTAATTAAGTTTATTTTATATATCTATAACAATCGAATATATGCTACGTAACATTGTTTTCACATTAAATATTATTTAACATAGCATTACGGAACTAAGAATATCAACAAGGCAATGACGAGAGAAGCTAGACGGACGGAACTTACGGGGCACGAGAATAAACTATAACATTAACAAGGTCCATTTATGTAACGCACAGTAAAGTACCGTCTACACGCTGTAAAGAGGTACTATTCATACTTTTCAGCCATAGAACATATCATTGTAATTTACATTAACTATTGATTTACGTGCATTTCGAGTATCATTACGGATGAACATAGCAAAAAAATGAGTTTTTTATAATACTAACCACCAAATAAAAGGAATATATACATTGTTTTCACATTAATAAAGAGTAACATGGCATCATATGAACTAAGAAATAATGTACAATAGCACCAAACCTAACACAACTTACGTTCTAAATAAGCTGTTATACATTAACAAGTTGCCCATAATACCAGTAAAAGTAGGCTAACAGTTGCAAATAGACAAAACGTAACTATTCATAACTTTTTTCCAACATCTCTACATATTAAAGTTATTTTACATTGACACGTAATATTTAAAAAAATGTATCATAATCTTGTTAATTATCATACAGACCATCGAATAACTGTTGTTACGTTGGGCGTAACGGAAGAATCGTCAGAAGGCTGAATCAGTAATACAATTTTGGTCAACGGTCCAAAATCTATTGAAAATATCATATCAATCTACCTAACCTAAATAAAACTAAATTACCCAATACAGATACTAAGAATAATAATTAAAATAATTAATATAAATAATAATAATTACATGTGAAAATAGCAAAACAAAACTAGACACAAATTTACAGTTTTCTGTTATATTTGACATCTTGTTTTTAGGGAAACTATACATAAAATATATAAAAATTTTGAACATAGTCTTTTAGAGTAGGCAATAATTTATAAAAAAGGTTATATAATTGTAAATAAATATAATATATAATGAAGACTTTTTATATGGAATATTTTTCATTAATATAAGCATGCAGCACAAAATAGAATTATCCAGATACGCGAGATTCGATGTGACACAAAAGAACTAGGTCTAGCAATTACGTACCTTGCAAACAATCGAAATAAAAATGTTGTACGAAAACTACAAAGGCACAAATTGATATAAAAGAAATCAGTGGTACTTCGTTAACAAATGTGAAAGGATTCTGTAAACTGTTTTTGAATAATGCACTGAGCTTGGCAGCTTTTATACGGAAGAATTGAAAACTTCTTGAAGCGAAATGGCGGCTGTTGTTCAACGAAGAAAACGGAATTTCAGATCCAGTGACGAGGAGAAGAAACAAAAAGAAAAATGAGAAAGTGGAAGAGAAGGACATGCCAAAGTCATATTTTGTAGAAACATAAAAAAATAAGTTCATTTGATAAAATATCACAGTTAATAAGTTATAGTTTACTGAATTTAAAGCAGTAAACGAGTAAATCAATAAATCAAACCATCAACCACTCCCCCCCCCAACCATGACCTTTTGACTCTATTAATCTATTGATGTCATGTCATAATTTCGAGTATCATTTCGGTAAACATACTAAAAAATTAAGTTTTATATACTAGCCATCGAATAATATGCTAACGTAACAAAGTTTTTACATTAATATAAATTATCACTCAGGAAGGAACCAGAACTAGTATAATAATGTAAAACGACAAACCTAACACACCATTATCTACGATGAAGCTACTAACAAACAAACTTCTGACTTATAACACAGTACAGCCTAACACTGTCTGTACAAAGCGTAACCTATTTCTACACTTCAAGGAATATTCTCTAAATACTCAAATGTTAATTTTTCCATTAACAGCTATTTGTTTACTGTCGCATTTCGAGTATCATTTCGGATAAACATAGCATAAAAATTGAATTCTTTGAATAAATATATATAAATATAGTGCTACATAACATTGTTTTTCAATTAATTAAGCTAACATAGCATTCATATGAAATAGAGAAAATAATGTAACATGAAGCGACAAAACCTAAACAATTTACGTTCTAATAACTGTTAACGTAAAAAAGTCAGACACTAACTACCAGTTAAATACTACATGCAAACAAAACGTAACCTATCATACTTTTTCCAAGCATATCTCTAACATATTAAAGTTAATTTTACATTGACACAGTAAATTAACAAAAATTTTATCATAGGACCTTTGTCTAATTATTCTATACAGACCATGAATACCTGTAAGCATAAAAGTTATTCCGAAACCATGAAATAAAAATAAGTTCTTTGAATAAAATATCACAGTAAATTGTAAAGTTCTGATTTTAAAGCAGTAAATCAGTAATCAGTAAAATCAAAGCCATCACGCTCTCCACCTGCCCACTATGACGTTTGATTCTATTAGATCTATGATTCATTGTCATAGTTCGAGTATCATTTCTGCTTAAACTAAGCAAAAATAAGTCTGTATATACATAACCTGCGGATAATGTGCTAAACGTATACAATAGTTTTTACATTATAAAGCTAACATAACATAACCTGAATAAAGAATAATAATGTACAACGACAAGCCTAACACATCCTAGTACGATATAGAACTACTAACCTAAAACAAACTTCTGCATTAACACAATAAGTATCTTAAACATTCGTACAAAACGTAGACCTATTTCACACTTTTTCAAGATATCTCTAACATATACAATGTTATTTTTACATTAACAACGTAATATTTAACAAAATTTAGCATAATCCTGTCTAATCAACATACTGAAACTATGATTAATACTCACGTCCTAAAAATTTGTGTATTTAATTTAACAAAAATTGCATCCATAACCTCGTCTAAATTCATAATCTCCAACGAATCATTGGACAACAGTAACAAAGTGTTACAAACATAACCATAAAAATAACAAAATTTTATCCTGACAGTAACAATAAAAAATAAGTTTTTGAATGAATATGCTGTTAAAGCCGTAATAGTTTACTGGATTTTAAACCAGTAAATCAGTAATTCAGTAATGACACCCTAATCCCTGCAGTCCCTATCCACCCATCCGGCTATGATATATGAACTATGATCAAGTCATATACGAGTATCATTTTGTGATAAAACATAAATAATAATAAGTTCTTTATATACTGACCCGATCATTAGGTTTACGCAACAAAGTTTTAAGCAATAACGCTAAATACATAACCTGAACTTAAGAAACTAATGTACAAATACAACCTAACATACATCTGGCGTATAAATAATCGTAAATCGCCTAACAATTCCTATTATCAAAGTAAATAGCTAACAGGTCATACAATACTGATACTCGATTTTTCCCCAATATCAGCAACAGGTAAAGACGTATATCCTAAACATAAATCCCTTACACAGTGACCAGTCCTATAAAGAATATCCGAGCACTGAAACTAAGAATTGGGACTACTTCTTTTCATCAAAGTGGTCACTGGTCTAGAGTAAACATCATGTTGATGCTATGATAATTGTAGGACATTAGAAAGATTCTTGGTGCCAATCTAACATACTCAACAAAAAAACAACCTTATAACCTAGACTCGACGTTCTCACACTCTACGTCAGTTAACACGTAAATATCTACAGAACTCATCATGTCCTTAACAAATCAGTGTTAATGTCACAGCATAGTATATTAACATAAATACCTAACTTACGAATAAAAAGGTTTCATTAACCAAGAGTATTAAAGCAATACATCAACCTCCAGAAAACCCAAGGGATGCGCCTCTTGAAAGGGTGTGAATCTGAGAGGGGGATCACCCCGAAGGGTAAGCGGGTTTTTGACCGCAGCCGAAGCGCTGAGGCCTTACCCGCCTGCTGGAGGGTAATGTTTAGTTTGTATGTACATTTAATATCTAGTTGAGTTAGATATGTAGCTTTATTGATGCTAAAACTTATGTTGCGTAAGCATATATCGTAGGTCCAGTATATAAAGATACTTATTTTATGTATGTTTATCCCAAAGATGATACTCGATTAATACTGAAAAATCAATAGTTCAATATATCATAGGCGGATGGGTGTGTAGGGGACTGCAGGATTATAGGGGTTTGAATTTACTGAATCTTACTGGATTTACTGCTTTTAAAATCAGTAAACTATTACGCTTTACTGAAATATTGTCATTCAAAGAACTTAATTATTTTTATGTTATGTCGGAATAAAATTTTGTTATTTTTATTATTTTTGTGGTAACATCCTTGTTATGTTTGCATTATCGTTGGGGATATGATATTTTTGAACTGAGGTTATGAATGAATTTTTGTTTAAAATTAACAAAGTTTGATGTAAAAAATTGGTAGCGTTTCAGCATATATTCGTGTGCGAAGTATGATTGATTGAGAGCGCAATGATGCTAAAATTTTGTTATATTTCCGATGTTAATGTAAAATTAACCCTTGATATGTTAGAGATAGCTTAAAAAGTGTGAATAGGTTAGGTTTGTACGATGTGTTAGGTATTTACTGGTGTTTAAGTGCAGAAGTTTGTTTAGGTTAGTAATTTATTCTGTACTAGGTGTGTTAGGTTTGGGTCGTTGACATTATTTCTTATTCAAGGTTAATGGTTGATCTTAGCTTTATTAATGTATAACTTTGTTTACTGAGGCTCTATATTTCGGATGTTAGTATCATAAAGAACTTATTTTGTGATTAGTTAGCGGAATGTACTGAAATATACATGATCAATGATCAATAGATCATAAAGGCATGGTGAGTGTGGGGAGGTGTTGAATGTTTGATTTGATTGATTTACTCTTAAAATAGTAAATATAACAATTAACTGTTGATATTTCTATTCAAGAGAACTTATTTTATGGTTGTTGGATTGAAAATTTGTTATGTTTTACGTAAGTTAGGTGTCCTGTATGATAATTTACAGCAAGGGTTTGATAGATTTGTTGAATACGTTACTGGTCAATATTAAAATTAACTTTGAATATTTGTAGAGATTTTGGAAACAGTTGAATAGGTATTAGTTTTGTAATGCAACTGTTAATTACTTTACTGGTATTATGTGTGGAACTATATTTGTAACTAGTTATTAGAGCTATTTTCTGTTAGTTTTGTCGTTGTACATTTATTTTCCTAGTTCATAGATTGCTATGTTAGCTTTATTAATTGTGAAAACAATGTTACGTTAGCATATATGCTGGTAGTATGAAAGAACTCATTTGTTGCTGCGATGTTTATCGCGAATGATACTCGAAATGCGTCATAATTCTAATAGTGTTAGTGTAAATTTAACATTGATATGTTGAAATATGCTTGAAAAAGGTGTGAATAGGTTACGTTTTGTACGAAGTGTTGGTACTTTACTTTGTTAAGTGCGGAATTTGTTAATGTTAGTAGTGTTATTCGTGACGTATAGTGTTTAGGGGTTATCGTTTGACTTATATTCTTTATTCTGGTTAAATGTAATGCTGAGTGTTTATTAATTAAAAAACTTGTTAGTTAGCATATATTTCGATGCTTATATAATAAGAACTTATTGTCGTGTGTTCTGTTTAGTCCGAATAATGATAGCTCGAAATATGACAATGAATCAAATAATAATAGAGTCAAAGCGTATGGTGGGAGGGGTTTGATGGTTGATTTACTGATTTCTGATTTATGTTGTAAAAAAAAAAAAAAAAAAAAATGAAAACAAAAAAAAACAAAAAAAAATCAGTATATATTCCAATCTACTGTGGATGATTGTATTCAAAGAATTATTTTTATGTTTATGTTTGGATAAAACTTGTTATGTTACAGTTATTGATGGTCAGTATGATAATAAGACAAAGTTATGATAAAATTTGTTAAATATTACTGTTTGTAAAATGTAAAATTAACTTTAATATGTTAGAGATATGCTTAAAAAAAGTATGAATAGGCTTACGTATTGTATGCAAGTGTTAGTTACTTTATCTGGTATAATGGGGAATGTGTTAATGTTAAGTTTCTAATTAGAGCGAATTGTGTTAGGTTTTTGTCGTTGTAGCATTATTGTTGTTAGTTCAATATGATCTAATGCTTACTTTCATTAATGTGAAGACCATGTTATGTTAGATATATTCGGCTGGTTAGTAGTAAAGAACTCATTTTTGTGTGATGTTTATCCGAAAAATGATACTCGAAAAATGCGACGTAAATCAATAGTGTTATGTAAAATTATACAATGATATGTTAGAGATAGGCTTGGAAAAAGTGAAATAGGTTTACGTTTTCTTCGCGTGGCAGTATGTTTTAATGGTGTTAGTGAGGAAATTAAAATTGTTACGTAGTTAACTTTCTAATTTCGTGATGCAGTGTTAGGTTCATTTGTCATTGAAGAGTTGTATAATAGTTCTGGTAATGCGCTGTTAGTTTTAGTAATGGTAATATTTTGTTACGTTAGATATATTCGTTGTTAGTATATACAAAGAATATTTTTTTATGCTTTGTTTTGCGGGAATGATAATGGATAGTTGACTAGAAATCATTTAAATCCATAGATCAACAAGGTTCATGGACGGGGTTGGATAGGGAGGGGTCGGGTGGTTGATTACTGATTACTGCTTTTAATTCGGTAAAACTATTACCACTTTACTAGATATTTTATCAAAGAACGGATTTTGTATTGTTATTTTCATAAATCTTTGTTACGTTTAAAGTTGTGTTTTGTTCAAACTTGTTTTGTTTGCAGTTTTTGTTGGGGATTATGATATTAAGTAAGGTTATGAAATTTTTGTTAAATATTAATGATAAATGTAGAAAATTGTTACGTTAGCATAATTTGCTTGGTCTGTATGATAACGGACAAGGTTATGATACTTTTGCTAAATGTTATTTGTGTATTTGGAAAATAACCTCTGTTAATATGTTTAGAGATATGCTTGAATAAAGTATGAATATAGGTTACGTTGTGTATGCAATGTTAGTTACTTACTGGGTTAAGTGTGGAACTTGTTAATGTTAACAGTTTATTCGTGAGTAAGCTGTGTTAGGGTTTGTCTTTTGTACTATATATTTCTTAGTTCATTTTAGCTATTTAGCTTTATTAAGCGGGAACTATTCCGTAGAGATAAGTCGTTGATCGAGTATGATAATCTAACCAATTTGTGAAGATTTTAGTTAAAATATTACTATGTAATACTATGTTAATTAACATTGTTATGTTAGAGATATGCCGTGAAAAAGTTGAATAGTTACGTCTTTGTAGCTATGTTAGTTATTACTGTTGTTAAGTGTGGAACTTGTTAACGTTAACAGTTTTATTCATGTTTAAGGCGTGTCAGGTATGTCGTTGGGGGTCCGGCCCCGGCCCCGGGCAAAAATCAGGAAAAACCGTGGTTTTTACCGGGGTTAACTTTAAATTTACACTAAATAATAAATGGGGGTTAAATCAAACAAAATAAAAAGATATTTTATTCCATTACTCCTTTGTTTATAAATTGAAATGCAAAATAGAATAACATACCTAAATATAAAATTTTTTTTGGTAGATTGATTACAAATTAAGATTGAGGCCAAATTATAATTTTTTCCGAGTTTTTAACATAAAAATATTCGAAATTTAATATATAAACGAATTCGGAAAAGGAAATAAATATGAATTGTTAAAATATTAATGTTTTTTATTTTAAGTAAATATCTTCAAGAAATCAACATTCTTTACAAATCTGTTTTTCAAGAATTATTTATTAATTGAATTAGATATATAAGAATTAAGAGTATATAATATAAATAATATATATAATATTATATATTATATAATATATTATATCTATATATATATAATATATATATATATATATATATAATATATATATATTATATATATATCATGATATTATATAATCTATATATATATGATAAATAATATATATTATATATAGTATAATATATATATATATATATATAACAAAATAAATTATATAATAATATAATAAGATATAATAATATAAATATTATATATGATAGTCACCAGTATGACTAGGACGTAAAATAATACTTAATACAACATCACAGATAAATATTTATGAAATATAAACAAACAAATAACAATAATAATTCGCCTAAGACAATCAAAGGCCTCTGTTCGATGGAATGACAAGAATATAAAAATAAAACAAGTTAAATGAAAAATATTGTTTAATTAGTCTGGACGTCTCTCTATCACATCCTTAAGGCGCCTGAAATTAGGAGTAAATAGAAGTTTGAATAATGTCAAGGCTCGCTTCGCCCGGTTTTTATTAAAATTATCAGTAATGTATATATATGACGATTCAATTATTTCTTCATAAATTGATTGATGTATTTCAATGAAGAAACGATTTATAATGATTTTATGGTCGTGCAGAGTCGATGGACTGTTAAAGCTGAATTAGGAGAGTTTGATATCCGTTATGTGTGAACCGTGGGAGATTGATTAGTCTCGCCGATGTAAACAGATGGACAGTCATAGCAGGGAATTTTATAAATGCATTTGCGTTTGATAAGGATTAATTTTAAGGGGTTTAAAACTTTTTTCAAGGAAATTGTAATTACTTTTTATAAAGCGAAATTTTTGGAAGATGTTCTTTTATTGATGATTTAATTATAAGGAATGAGAAATAAAAAAAGTGGGTGAGGAATGGAGGTACTATTATATGAATTTGTTTGATTTGCGAAATCTGAATTAATGACATAGAGGAGGAATTGTTATTTGATAATAGAAAAAAGAAATTGAGTTCTGTTTTTATGTGTAGGAGAGCAAACTAGAAGGGCTCTAAGATAGAGGCAGTTAGTGTAGCTAATTTTGTGTTAATGTATGTATGAGTCAAAAACCAATGTATATAAGAGGAGGAAAAGGTAGATTCAGGCAGAAAAGATAGATTGGAGAGGTTGTTAAAGAAGTAAATCGATAAACAAGAGAAAGAGTTAATTAGTAAATGTGGTATAGGATAGAGGGATGAAAGTTATTGATATGTTGTAAAAATGAAATTTGAAAATGATCATTTGGAAGTGCGCAGACACGTCGTCCACATAACGAAGCCATGGCTGTGAAAGAGAAGGGTGAGGAATAATGTAGTGGTGTTCAAAGAGTTCCAAAATATTGCTTAAGGTGCAGATAAGGGAGAACCCATTGAGAGGCCCATAATTTTATTTGTAATAAAGAATGTTTAAAGAGTAAAGAACTGTGATAAGTGTGAGAGAAATAAGTTGTTTAAGAAGGGAGAAAGGATAATTTAAAGGGATGTTATGTTCTTGAATATAGTTTTCTAGTAAATTTAGAGTAAATGGGACAGGTACGGAAGTGAAAAGGGAGGTGACGTCAAAACTAAGAAATTGGTGTGTGGAAGGATTAAGTGTATGAATACGTTGTATGAAATCTTCTGTATTGACTGAGTCGGGCGCTTTTTGGAAATCTATGAAGGCTATGTGCAAACTTGGTGTCTAAAATTTCTTTTAGTAAGTAAATGATAGGTGACGTAGATCTGTCTGACATGAAGCCAGATTGGAACTGATTATGATTCAGCATTCCACGTCTTCTGGCCAGGATTCTATAAATCATCCTGATTATCACTGGAAGAACGCAGATGGGATGGAAGTCCCCCTGCAGTGACGGATTCGACACTTTTGGAATCGGTGTGACTTTTCCCTTAGATAGGGTCCCAGGCGCCATGGAAATGATTCCTTTCATGATCTTCAACAAATCTTTACGAAAGATCTCTAGGTCCTCTATCAACAATTCATCAAAACCCCCATTGCCGTGGACCTTTTAGTAGACCTTATCGCCCTCTCTAACTCTTGCATTGTTATCCAGTCAGCCGCTGATGCCAACTCCACCCGCAGATCAGCCCGCGCCAGCACTTCCGCGTCATTGATCGGCTCCAACACTCGAATCGTATCGAAATATTGTCGCCAATGTTCACGGACCAACTCGGAGTGGGCAGCATTCTCCACAAAATTTGGTCTGTCAATAATAAAGGTTAAGAGTTTTGTTCTTAAAACTCCGTACAGGTCTTGAGTCTTGGCATACATCCATTTCCTTCTCTTCGATCTTGACATTCGCTCTTCATGATATCTTTGAGACCGACTAACTGGACCATGTCTTCTCATTTTGACCATCCACATGGGTGTTAAAACCAAATCTTTCAAGCATCTTCAGCAGCTCCCTCTCATCCATTTCCAACGGCAATCTTTCTTGTCCTCAACTACAACATAGGTTTTTCATGCAATTTCACCACAATTCCTTTATCTTGGGGAATTCAAACAGCGCTCTTCAGTGAAAGCTATCATATGTTGTGAAAAATAGAAAAAAAAAAAAAAAAAATAATATATAAATAAAGGATAGCCCCTGTAAAAGAGAGTAGAACGATAAGGTTATTGGTAAATAGGATGAAAAATATTATTGTAGAGTGAGATGTGAAACACACCGTATCAAGAAAACTTAGAGCCCAATTTTCTTAAAAAAATAAGTCGCAATTTTCAAATACCTAAAAAAATACAAAAAGGACTAAACTAAAATAATGCTTTTCAGGGCATACAAAAAAAATTATTTTTTGGTTGGAGCTAGAGTATGAGTCGATTACGGATAACGCACATCGTTATATACATATTATATATATATATAATATATATATTTATATAGATAAAATATATAATATATAATATATAATATATTATATAATAATAATTAATACTTATATATTATAATATATAATATGTATACAATTATATAATATTATTATATTATATATCAGTTTTTGCAAAGTTGGGCGTCGCCTGCTGAAAGAAAAAAAATGAATATTAATATAACATAATTACTATAAAATCTTCACTTGCAAAAATATATCATATGTATCAATAAATATAACTATAATAATAATAACTTATATAAGTTAATATATAATATATATATACATATAATATAATAGATACATATACTTACCTATATACATATAATAACAATGCAAAACTGGAGGCTGGCCTTGATAAAAATAAATATTGACGTGCCAACTTCAATAATTTGAATTAAAATAAGCACGTGTGAAGGTGGGAAATACATCGACAAAAAACGATTGAACTACAAAGTCTCACAAACTCACCCCTTATAAAAAGAGAACAAAGACTTAAACTAACGACCAATCACCAAAAACGCTGAAACATATATATTAACGAAATAGGTGTTATTGCCAGCGACAATTAGTGACCAACGAAGACTATTTGGCTTTGAGCTAATTTCCGAAGGGTGATTAGAAAAAACTGATAACAAAAGGATAATTGGAACGAGTAATAGTAATAGCGTGCTCTAATTATAAATCTTAATATATTCCCATAATCCATCAATGCTGGTGAAGTCATATATTATAAGATAACATAGTCTTTAGATTTAATTGCATGGTATCACAAAGAATTAATTTAAGCAATTCCACGCATACAAAGCAATAAAATTTCATTTAATTATAACAACTCTTGATCAATAATATTAATAGTAAAATTTTAGATTAATAAATAAAGATGTGAAAATAATTTAAAGGTGTATTATGAGTGTCAAATATTCCCCTTAAGTGAACCATGTCTATAGATACATCCAGGGCAACGGACAGCAGTAAAGCCAACCTCACATACTCAAGCATTCTAATAACCACCAGAAATAGGCACGGACATTATAGATTATGCAAACCGAATATGTAATATTTATCCATACGTAAGCCCTCATTGACACCGACCGAACACACTATAGATTGGCAAATAAAAACCTACCAAATGTATTTTACCTATTTATACCCAACTTCAAAAAGTCTAACCACTTGAGTCCATTCGTCGCAGCTCTATACAAGGCAAATTAATCTCAAACGAATTATTAATGAGAGAATGCATGTAAGAAGTCATGTAAAAGCCTAAGACTTTCGACAATGTCCACACCTCCCTTCTCAAATTGAGAATAAACGCTAAATAACATTCCATCTAACGCTAACTGTAACAACCGCAACACTACGAACCTAACCAATAGAACCGCAATGCAAATATTATTTGTATTCGCGGCACGTTTGTTTCAAATACAGCCAAATGTGTTGAATGTTATGAATACACTTTGATGAAAGTCAAAAACGAATGATTTGTGGCACATTGTAAATGAACTTCCACATTTCCTGACTAGTACGTAACACAAAAAACAAACAATTAAATAACAAAGAAACTCTATCTTTACATAATAGCTTTTATAAAGCTTACAAAAAAATTAAGAAAATATAAAAAAGCTTATAAATAATCTGTACAAATCCTATCTTTTTTACTGCATTAGCTTGCAGCTCCAGTATTCGCACATTCAATGGAGTTATAAATTACTTAGAAAGTCTCGTTGAGCCTCTCCTTTATCACTACTTAGCAGTTCTGCTTCTAAGACCAAAGCTATTACTAAGCATTGTTGCTAAAAAACCGTCTAACCATGAACGCACACATGATGAGAGGGGAAAAAGCAGGGAAGAATAATTCAAAAATACCCTGGATAAACGCTTATAATAATATAAATATTATATATTATGTATTAAACAAACCATTAATATAATTATTAATATTATTCATTATTTCATAAATAAATATATATATTATTTACACTATAAACACTACAATCTAATCCATCGATATAAATATCATTCATCAAATAACATACTATCATAATAAATTCACCAACATCATTTCACAAAATATTCGCATTAATATTATTATATTAATATAATTACTTATCAACATTATTAATTATTAATTATTAATTATGATATTATCTTATATTAATCTAATTATTTTATTATATTCTTAACAATTATATTAAAAATAAAAATTATACATAAATTGTAATCTCATTATATTTTATTAATTGCAAACTTTAGGTACATAAATCATTATCTATAATTCATATTATATTCAAGTGTCTATTCGTTGATTAGATATCCTATAAAGAATATTTCCTTTCTTCTTATTCTTTTATCTTACTATTAATTTTATTAGTTATTTAATTAAAATTAATTTATTTATAATTGATTTAGCTTCCATTAATCATTTTTTGCCAAAACATTCAATTCAAGAGTATCGTGAGAAAGATCTAGCTCCCGTAAGCATTTTTACAATAAAAAAATATTTAAAATATTTTTCTTAATGTTTTTCTAAGTATTTATTTCAAAAATAAAAATATTTAAATATTGAATTATTTTTTTTATTTTCTCTTTAATATCTTTGTGGTGTATCATTAACCTTAGCTACATTCCATACACAGAAGTACATTATACATGAATTAGACATCTGTATCTTCTCTCAAGAGTGTATACAATGGTCAGACACTTAGTAGTAAGCAAAAAGAGCTGCTGTATTGGAGACTGACGCACACACAAAAACGATACTTAATTTTCAATATTTTTCATTTTACAATCCTATATTGGAATGCAAATATCCATTCAAAAAAAAGAAACATAATAATCTTCGAATTAATCTCTTCATTAACATATTACAGATAGTTGACGGAGTGAACAAATATTTCATTGACTAAACATACTCATACACTTAAGTGCGTATATATCCTTATCCATACAGAATACAGATAATAGTTAGTCAAAATATCTAAGCATATTTATTTACGTTAATTAATAAAGAACCACCAGAGAGTACAAGCTGCACAAATCTTAATATAGATAGTGTGAACATGATGTTAAATTTATTTTAAGACAAGCAAGTTCGACCACAGGCGTTTTGGCCCACGGACCGCCAGACGTCTGAATTCAGTCCGACACAACAAAGATTTCGTAGAAAATGATGTACGACCAATGAGATTCGAAGAGGAAAGCCGATGGTCTTAATTACTGTGATCTGAGACAGCCTTTGCTCATATTATAAGATTCATGAGTATATAAACAGAGGAGGTAATGTACAAGTAAATGTAAAAGTTTCTCACATTCTGACCCTTTGGGAAATTGTATAATTTATATCAAAATCGGGTTAACATTTTCTCTTGCAAAATTGTTAAATTGTTTGGTTAAGAATATGAAAAATATTTCATATAAAGTGAAAAAGATTAAATTCACATCTTAGATAGTTTTATAGATTAATATTTTTAGCTAAATTTATCATAACAGAAACTATGTGAAGTCATACTCATTTTTAAAATAAATAATCAAATTTGAATGGATATTGCTCTCGCCAATTACAATATTATTGCAATGAAAATTTTGAGCCGTTATATAAGTTAATTCTAAGCTGCTTAAAGTTGTCTCTTAAATTGTATTAGATTTTGAATTAATATGTTAAAACAACAGGAATACATTGCATATTTTTAAAGGATGGAAATTAAATAAACTTTAATTCCCCCAGAGTAATTTCATGCTATTCCCTTGTTGAAAATTACCAAACTTATTTGAAAAGTGCAAATACTGCATAGTTAGTTAATTTGTTATTTAAAAAGTTGCAAAGGCAACGGAACCTAACTTGAGTTACTACTTTATATTTAAAGGATAATTTTTAATTCAAAGACTTTAAAAGTAATCTTTTACCCATAATGTTTATTTTTGGTATGAGCATAGCTCAAATTTAAAATAAATTGTGTTAAAAAAACTGTATGAATTTCGCTTTTGCAGGTACTGGAAATCCAATGAATCCACACGAAGCAGCACAGGCCGTGTTCCCTTCTCTATCAAGGGCATTGCAAAAATATTTGAGAATAACACGTCAGCAGCCAAGACATACAATGGAAGCTATTTTGCAACATCTCGCCCTATGTCTTTCCCATGACATGAGCCCAAGAGCTTTTCTAGAGAAATATATAAAGACTGAGCCTGCATTTCAAAATGACAAAGAATTAAAAGACATTCAATCATGGGGTCTTGTTTGTGATCAGCTTCTTTCTCGACCAATCTCGAACGGTACAGTCTTTCAACTTCGACAAAATGACGTTCTTCTACTTTGTAGTGTTCATACGATACCACACTTCTCCATCGCAGAAGAAGTGATTCACCCCAAAAGTAACAAATTTGTTTTGCGATTAAATTCGGAGACGAGTGTTTAGCGCCAATTTAAATTTAGTTTAAGTGTGTGTGTGATTTCGTCATATCGTCAATAATTGTACAAATCATTGAAACTTTTAAAATGTCTTATGAAAATTCCAATTGCCTTTACTATATATGGAACAAATTTTTAAATACAAATTATATTGAAATTCAGGTTTTAAGAATTATAATTAATGAAAGAATTATTTATATTTTTATAAAAGTCCTTTGTGCATTGTCATTTTCTGAACTTTTTACTGTATATTCTCTGCATTTTTCTAGTCAAGAAAATCAAAGTGCGAAAGGAAGGAATGATGACATAGACTCGTTATTTGAGCTATATTCAAGCTCTCTTTCCCTAACAGTATATATATATATATATATTATATATATATATGATATATATATATGTATATATATGATATATATATATATTATATATAATATTATAATATATAATATATATAAGTATTATATATATATATAATATATATATATATATATATATATATATATATATTGTTGTGAATAGTTAGTATTATAGAACAAATATAGTTAAACTGTATGGTTGAATGAACAATATTATTATTATTATTATTATTATTATTATTATTATTATTATTATTATTATTATTATTATTATTATTATTATTATTATTATTATTATTATTATTATTATTATTATTATTATTATTACAATGGACAAAATGAAGTTGAAGCTTCTTATGAAAGTGAAAATATTTTCAAATTTTTGTAAATTACTTTTGAGGGGAAAAATACGAATAATTATTTCGAATTTTCCTTTAGAATCGAGCAACATTTATAAGATTGTAATATTTTATTTTTTCTGTAAATATTTTTTATATAATTATTTTTTAAAAAAATATTTGTTTAGGTTATTAGGAAAATGTGTCACTTCTTTGGTGCCAATTTTTTTTTTTTTTTTTACTTTTTTTAATTATAAAATGTTCCGCCATTTTTTTTTTTATTACTGTAAGTGTCATTTGGTTGAAAGGCTTCAGCGACGTTGCCGTGGATTCTCATTTATCTCATTTTATTTTTATAATTTAAAGTTCACTTTATTTTAAAAAGTTATTTCCTCAATGCTTAAAATTTAGAATAATTAACATTGTCATTCTTATTTGGATTTTACGCAATTTATTCTTTTTTTTTTCCTCCTTATAAGCTCAAAATGTATTTTTTAAATTACAGCCCATTATTTTGTATTTTGACCTTAAAAAATAAAACAAACTTACTCTAAACTTACACATCTCTTGCCGCGATGGTCTAGTGGTTGCAACCCTAGACTACCACTCCAATGAACTAAGTTCGAACCCTGAGGAGGGCGGCGCCTTTTTATCTAGCAGCAATTATTTACAAAGGTGAAAGGATGAGGCCGGCGGTAGATAGTAGCTAACCAGCGTGCCGCCGCAGGTCAAGACAACGCCTTTTTTTCAACGAATGCGTTCTCAAAAGTGTTCCAATTGGAATGTTGGACAACCTTTTATCCTTTTAACTCTTATATTTTTGTTTTGCTGTGTACATATTTTAAAAAATAAGTTGGATTAAGGATAAAAAAATTAGTAGATAATATTTGTTATTCTCTTATTAAGAATTAAACATTCATGAATATTCTTCTTCTTAATTACACAATTTATATTTGGACTTTTTTATTATCTAATATATATATATATATATATAATATTTAATTATTATTTATTATTTTTATAATAATAAAATTATAATTATATATCTATAATAAATATATACTAATTATTATATATATATTTATATATATATATATATTTTATTATATATATATTATATATTATATATATTAGTATCATATAATATTATATATATATTATTATATTACTATCTAATATAGTATAATATATATATATATATATATATGATATATATAGTGGATACACACCTTGGTTTATTTCCCTGCTCCCACCATTTATCAGGTCCTGACCTCATCTCTCCAAATCTAGCCACCAATCTGGCGTTGTTAAAGGCATCATTCCTGTCTATTCACAGTTCATGATGAAGTTTACTCGCAGTATTTACTGATGCTTTTCTAGAACCAGGAACAGTGGTGGGTGCATCTGCCTGTCGTTCATGATACAGCAAACTTTCCCATACCCTCCCCCTCATGCGTTCAATATTTCTAGCAGCGAGATAATGGCTATAACTGATTTGCTCTTTCTCGATTCGAATCCCTTGTTACCAAGATAATCTTGTCTTTATGTCAGATTCGCTCAGCGCGCTACAAGCGTTTAAAACCCCCTTATTCTAAAACACAATGGTAATCTGCTGTGCAAACAATTTCTTCGGCTGCCCATTCCCGCAAGAACACTATTTATGTTGGACTCCTTCTCATGTAGGGGTAACTGGCAACGAAAAGCTGACGAGAGAGGCCAAATGGCCACCCTCCTCGTATTTCGGAGTGTTGCAGGTACCTCCCGATGCCATTGCGACAGGTTACTCCATCAACCGATTACTAATCGCTACTCTCCGAAAACAAGGTTTTCGATCTTATTGGCAAGAGACGTTGGACGATTGATCGAGAGAGGAGCGAAACTTAGGAATATAAAGCGATCATCGGGGAGTGGTCTCCCACCGACGAAACGCTTACACGAGGTGATCCTGATGCCTCCGTATTGCGTCGCACTAATATCGACTTCACTAGTCACTATTATTCTGTTACGCGGAAAGCCCCCTGCCTCATTTGCAAAATTTTTGTCGAGTCATACTTAACACCGCATCTGTTCGCCAATTAATATTCATTGGATCTGTTTCAGCTGGGCTCTATTCGCCGGTCATTTTTTCCACTACTGTTAGCAGATCCACAACACTTCAAAAATGATTATCCATATCTTATCCGAATCTTCCCACTTTACCAGTAACTAGGTACTATTTTCTTGGTTCTACAAGAAGGTGATGTTGCTTGCATAAATTTTTGATTTTGTATAGCGTAATTACTTAGACTTTATAAATAGCAAGGATGTACTTTTGTTATGTTATTTGTACTTATTTTTAAGTTGACTGATATATGTCCTTTCTCTAATTAATTCCTCTTTTGATCGTTTGAAATTATGTATGCTTCCAGGAAACTCGCCCATATGCGTGTTCGATTTTTTCGCAACCATGCACAGTGTGGCCGCTTTTGTGAGCAGTAGGATGGGATCCTTGTGTACACTGACGTCAAATATAATATATTATCATTATTATATATATATTAATATATAAGTATATATAAATTATTTGTTTTATTATATATAATATATATTATATATAGTTTATTATTTATAAGTATATAATATATAAATTATATACATATGTATATACTATAATACTTCATATATATTTAAATATATTATACATTATATGTATTTCTAAATCTTATTCTCCATTTTCTTTATAAATTCTGAGTATAGTTATATTTTTACAGATATATAGTTATACCTATATTATATATATATATATATATCGACGCACCTTCTTCCCCAAGACTAGGGTAAGGTGTGTGATGTTTTATGAAAACAGAATAAGTAGTAGAAAAATATGACGCAAAGTTCGAAAAGAAATGCCTAGCCTTACCGCTCCCTTTATACTTTTAGTGAGACTCGTCGGAGTCAGAAAATCACAACCTTAGAGCTTCAGGGGACGCGGAGGACCCTGCACTGATGGCATAGAAATTAGAAGCGATACAAAGCAAACCTCTCAGGATGATAACAGACTACCATCCCTCCAAACCCATTCACCACTTACTAACCGAAACAAAAGTTCTTGCTATGAAAGCCAGTCTTGATATGATAAGCTGTCAATCTCTCTCAACAGCATTATACTATTCTGACACATACAACATTCTTCAGCCCTACCCCCAGCCACTCCCATTATCAAACACATTCATACTTGATTAACCCAATGAAAAATCTCCGCATACCCAAATAACACCCTACTCCAAGAACGTCCACCTGAAATATACCCTTCTGAACAAACTTTGGACCGTCAAACCAGGGTAATGTTACCCCGTCTCCGATCTGGGCACCACCCTTCCCTTCAGGAATATACATTTAAAATTCATAAAGCACCCCCCCCCCACCACTTTCAAAGATATCCCTCCCTGACAAACTATTTATTTTTTAAAAATTGAAAATTTAAAGTTATATATTACAGTCTGTTATTCTGAAGGATGGAAAAACATAATTTACATTTGAAGTTTGTGTCTGTGCCTTCGTGATAAGCTTTCTTTAGGCTACCTTTGCAGTGTTTTTTTCTCTTTTCTGTTTCTACTTTTAAGGTCTCTTCTAGAATATAACCTTGTGATATATAACCTTGTGATAAACAACCCGTGATCGGTGGTGATAAAAAATAAAGTTTGATGAATTCATATATGAATGATCAGATGGCCAATCAGCTCTTCTTAAGGAAGGGAACAGGTAATGCACTGCTACGGAATTCTTTTTTCAGAACAGATGTAAGATATCTCTTAGATCTAAATTAGGTAACCCTTCTATCATTATTATGGCATTTCAAAAGTCTTCCCTTTGGCATTTGTAATTGCATCTTTGACTTGCATTAGAATTTTCATATTTTGAAAATGTATATACTAATTTTAATTAATTTAGCCTAAAACTTAGAGAAACCTTACTTATTAATTTTGTGACGATTTATGGTAAAATTTTCAATCCAAAGAAATTATATTTTTATTGTTACAATATTGTATCTCATATTCGATTCATTAATTAATGGATGACGTTTGTCTTCGTATTTCTGATATTTATTTAGGATTGTTATAGCGTTTAGGTTCTCATTATTTATTTTTTTCTATGACATTATTTATTTTATTTCTGTAAATGGAAGAAGTTATTAAAAACAAAATAGGAACCACCGGGTACGGGCAAGTACAGGACTGTTTTTGCTTACTGAGGCCTTCACAGACTAACTTTACGGTTTAATGCGTTTGGCTCATATTATTTTTGCCTTTTCGTGAGTGTACAGTGAGTTATTACGTGCATTTTCAAGCTGTGCTTCTGAGTACTTTTGGGATGTACTAGCATCCTTGTTAGAGTGAGATTTTTAAACCAAAGACAACAAAACTCGATAAAAGGAGGGAGAGTCTCATGCGTGGGGAAATGAATCCTCAGCTAGTAACATCAGGTTCGAGACTAACAAAGACAAACCTAAAATAAATATATTAAGAGAGTGTTCAATTTAATCAAGTTTTAATAGTCAACCTTCACCCAGAGATATTCGTAATTATCATGTATATTATATTTCCTTTCGCAAAACTTAACTTATGTTTATATTAAGTTTTTTATTGTATTAAAATATTTCAATATTGAAAATGTATATAATAAAATTATTCTAACTCATTTATTCCTATTATTTTCATTTCGATTTTTATACAACAAATTTAAAATTTTTTGGTAAGGTTTTGAATTTTAATATTATTTTTTATCATAATTAAAATTTTTGGTCAATATAGAACCAGAATGCACAATGAGAAAAACTTTTTTTTTACTTTACTAATTGAAACGATTTAAGAAGCCCCCGCAATCTGTCCCGACCCGTCCCACTTTGGTGGTGATGAAATATTTTTATTCCGTATTCACGGTGAATTACTACACGTGTTTACTACGGCTTTCTAATAACAGGGACAGTGTGGTTGGCATTCTGCTGTATTCGCCCTGTTCGCGAGGCCGCCTCAACCTCGGTCCAGATGAACAACCATCCTTCTCTCCTTCTATCTTATTCCTCATATATTATTATTATTTTGCTATCTCAATGTATTAAAGCTTTTCTTCTCTTTCTCACTATTTAATTCTTCTTATCTTATTTCTTGTAAATACCTTTTTATCCGATTTATTTGCTTATATTTTCCTTTATATCTTCTATAAAATATAGACAAGACCACTCTTATGTCATTTTATTCAGATTCGCTTCCAGCGCTTAAAGCCCTTTATAAACCCTAATAATCTCTAGGATAATACACATCTATTTTTACTCGTCTGATAGCCTACTTTGGTCTGATGCATATTTTTGTCAGCAGACGCTGCGGGCTCTTAATTCTTCGCCCTGGGTATAGAAACCATATAAATCATTCCAGTTTGAATATATATCCATCTCTCTATATGTAGGGTAACTGGTATAGCCTACTGTAAATCTTGCCTAATTAGATGCATCCTAAAATTGGAAATGAACTTCTTTCCTTTTTCGGCAGCTGTTCACCAGGTACCCTAGAATCTCGGATGCCATTTATCGAAACCAAGTAGTGCGAGTGCTCCCCATCATAAACTGATTTACTAATCTCTGCTTCCTACGATTAACTACAGTTGGACTAGGTTTGTATATTTTTGGCAATTTACGATTGGCTGGACGAAAATATGATTTCAGCGGAGGAGGATTAACTTGTAATAGATAAATATATATATAAATATCATAATCAGCAATACGGTTGAGTGGTCTTTCACTCCTACATGATGTGTAGTATGTATGTGTGTATCTGTTGTGATGACTTGCACCTTTTTTTCCGTATATTGTTGACCACTTACTAACATCATTAATTCACCTTCAAAGATCTACAATACCTATATAATTTGTCAGATAGGGACCCTCCACCAATTCTTATGTACAAATTTTTTGGCCGTCGTCTTCATATCACTTTATATACCGCAAATAATCTTAGCCCGCCATATCTTATCTAATTAGATTGTTATCCCAAACTGGACGACATGGTTATCTGTTGCCGTCTTATCATTTTCCTTATTTTAATCAGTCCATAACACCTTCTTAAAGATTACCATATATTAAATTATATTATAAACTCATTGAGGTCTTAATTAATCTGAATTTTCCCAAACTTTATGAAGTATACTTACTATTTTCTTGATTAATAAATTATATTAATAAAGAGATTCTTTCTCAGTTAAAATTAATATTATTTGATTTAATTGTTATATTTAAATATTAGGACTTTATAATGTAATGATATAATTTATATTCATTTATTTTAGTTTTTATTTTAATTAATTTGACTGAATATTTTCAAAACTTTAAAAATTATTTCCTTTGAACATTGTTAATAATTAATTTATAATTGAACCAGAACCTGATTCCTATGGATAGTTGAATATATATGTTCAATTTACTTAAGTTATATTTATGTAGCCGCATTCTATTTGTGGATGCCGTGTACGTAGTGAGATCCTGTAAAAGTTTGACCGTATTATATATATGAGATATATATGATATATTTATATTTTATTTATATATATATATATATATTATATATTTAGTATTATATATATTATACGGTTACTATTTGGTAAGAGGATGAGTTTTGTATGATTTAGAAGTGTATGTTGGAGTAGAGGAGAGTATAATAGAATAATATTTATATGAAAGGGTATTTGTAGACCGATGGAGTATGATAGAGATGGTAGGAATGATAGGTAAAAACTTGGTGTAAAGAAAATAGGAATATACGTAGGTTTTGTAGAAGAAATAAATTGTGATGGAACGTATAAAGAATAAATGATATTCTAGGTGATTATTTAATATAATGAGTATAAGAAATATATCAGAAAAGCTCGAACCAGATTGTGGTAGCACGGAGCACTTTAAAATGGGCCGATAAACGGAGTTATATTATATAGTTAAATGATACAAAGGGAGATTTGACTAGATAAAGATAGTAGGTAAGTATTTTTTATGTTGAAGTATTATATTATATGTGTAGCAGGATTGTAGGATGATTAGTTGTAGTATTGAAGATATTTGATTTGCCTGGAGGATGGGAATAGTATGAGAGGAGGAGTGGTATAATGCACTCATGGAGATGGAAGTATGATAAGACTGATGGTGGCTATGTTTAGTAAATTATATATGAAGAACGGAAAGGGCGGCGGGAAGTAGATGTATAGGATAATATTAGCGTGAGAGTGAATGCCTCATTAGTAAATAGGAATATTGGGAGTTTTGAAAGTATGACAAGAGGATTGATTTTTAGTCTGATGAACAGGTGCTGGGAGAGACTCTATTAGATGATGATTGTCATGTGAATTGGATGATAATGAGGTATATCAATTATCTATGCCCATATATAAATATAAGGTGAGAAAATAAATAACAAGATATAAGTAAGACTAACTCATATGAGAAGGTTTATGAGCATTAAATGTATAGTATCCTAAACTACTGCGATAAGATATCTATATGGAATTAGATATTTAGAATAGAGAAGACGACGAGATAAGATGGTGGTATGGATAACACAACTTAAGATCAGAGTGATTGAGGCTAACATGTGATGTTCATAACGGGGAGATCTGACTATAAAATTATTTAGGTTGTCTCAGCTTGAAAATGTAATATAGTATGATAATAAGAGAAATTTAGGGGTCAATTTGAATCTAGGTTAATTAGAGTATTTGTTAGGAATAATCATGGGCCGTCGTGGTTGACATGTAATGTCTTTTCGTGTGTCTCAGAACTCCAGGGACCCCATACGCGCATCAGGATAAGTTGCAAAAAAAAAAGAGCAGTTAAATATAGAAGGGCGCTTGTGGTATGGCATGATTAGAGTAACAAGATATTTTTGTTTATTATGAAAATTGAGAGTAAAATGTTTATATTTTGAAAAACTGGTGAGGGCAGAATTAAGACCTATTAAACAGAATAAGAAACACCATACCAAAATTATGATTGGTTGTGTTCGAGATGACGAGTGATATGACAAAGTTTACCTGGACTACAGGAGATTAACAGCGATACTATCTATATCAACATGACGACGCCACACAGGGCGAGCCGGGTGCCTCTCATTTCTGGTTCATTATTAAATTACCTGGGAGAACACGACTACTGAAGGCGCAGGTGTAATCGGTTGGGTAAACGAAGCAAGAAGAACAGTCAAAAATTTCTCCAAGCCGAATAAAAAACATGTTATTACTTTGTCGATGATTTGGTTTTGCATAAAATGATGAAATGAACTCGACATTGACAACTCTGTATGATAGGGAAGGTTTGGACCGAGAGTTGAAGGAGAGGGGTAGATAGAAACCGACCGAGAACAAGTAACACTAAAGTGCTTAATTGATACTTTCGCATTTGGAGAGAGTGGTGTAGTATATTCGAGGACCGTATAAGATTATACTCGCACGCGTTGTATAGACCGGGCCTTAGACCAAACGCAACACAGTGAAATATTTTAAGAATTATTTGGGGGTGCCTAGCGTTGAAGTATAATCACAGATAAATTGCCCTTTTAAATCTGAAAGAATTGAAAAGAGCGACAGGCGCTAGAAGCCTTTTTTAGGTTTTCACCCACTGACTCATATTAGGTCCATATGAATTGCAGCAAAAGCGTCAAGTACCTCCTAGGAACCATTCTGGTAACATTCGGAGAATCTTTAGATCACGAGTGATTGCAGCGAGCAAATTACATTACCACACTCCTACACGTTTAACGAGCACCCTTTTAAATTGTAAGGAACGTTTGCGACGACTCATAATGCAGCTTGGTCTTAATGAATGCACAGAGAGACATGCTCAAAGCCTTTGGTAATAGGAGCGACACACTTCAAACGAACCAGCGACATGTCAGTGATTTCGATTGGACTTGTTTCGAAGGATAGCTTAAAATTATCGTAAAGTGCAATGAGAATCCGACAAATACCGATGTTGAAGTTAAGAAAGTGTAAATTGCGCTGCGCTGAGACAAGATTTTCCACTCTGATTTCGGCTCACGATCTATTCTAGCGATCGTGCACGAAAATGGGTAGTAGCTTTTCGGATACGAAGTATGCAGCTGCTGTGAAGTTGATTCCACTCAAGACTACTGCTATTTTATAGCGACAATCGTGATTTACGGAGTGAGACGCCACCAAAGAACAAGATTGCGTGTGCACGGGGATTTGAGCTCATAGAATCTCGGAATGCGACCGCGAAGCGATGAAGGGTTGGCAAAATCTGGATAACAATCGAGTAATATGGAGCATAGAACACAAGGACTACGTGGAGCGTCTGAGATTAGGATGACAGAACAACCGGTTGCGATGTAATGCGATTTTCGAGTGCGGAAATCCCCTGCCACGCTTTTTAATAGACCAAAATCTTAATAAGTCATTACAATAAAAAGCCAATAATAATAGCAAAATTTCCTTTCCCGGTCGCATCGGTAATGTGTCAATGCCAAGGACGCAACTTCTTCGCGTTCCATCACAAGTCGTATATTGACAAAAATTGGCGAGTCCTTTCTTATGATTGGAACGCATTCCGGTCAGATTCAGTTAGCTAACACTGTGTTAAGAGACCTTATTGTTATATATCTAAAATGTAACCTCTTACTTACATCACTCACTCTCCTTCCATATTAAAAGTAATTAGTTTGATTGTCCTGGTGACTAATTACATAATCACAAATCACAAAAATCCCTCCTAATTAAATATAGCATACAGGAAGAACTGCAATTTCTAATTTTAATTACCAACTTTGGACCAAAATGAACTAACAACGATTAAATCAGTAAACATATGGCGATCAAAGTCAATCAAATAATTCTAACATACCCACCCAATCAATATTTTCTTCAAACTATAGTTAAGACTCCCTCTCAACAAATAAATCACCACCTTATAGTTTTAAGACACTTTGATTTAGCACACATAGCATGTTCATCATCCTATACCTACACATTAACAGTATCATACTATAATATACAATGAGCCACAAATAAATTAACTGCTGATTAAAAACATTATTTATTATATATATCTATCTATAGCATAAAACTATTTGAATATAACTTACTTTTTGCTTTGTGAAAAGGATACCTTATTACAAATAATATAATTAGATAGACAATATTACCATATTTAAATTATATCCTGCCCCTTCCTAATATTAATAGCATTCACATTAACACTCGGCTCACACAATATAATCATAGTCCAATATTAGAAATTAAGATTAAAGCAGTTTAGCATATTTTATTGTATTTGATATAGCTCTTACATTTAAGGATACCGGGTCTTAGCCTGTTTTTTTGTCTTATCTCCACAATCTTCTACATAATTGGAACCTAATCGATCTAGCTTAGCAACATGTAATAGGTCAGAAATTCCATCCCCTACTTAGGACACAGAATCTTCTATTCGTTCTTATTGAAGCGCATGTCAGTATATAACAGATATACTATATAATCAGTTAAATAATTTTCAGACTTATTATAGTCGGAAAGGCACCATAGCATTATTTCAGAAATCACTCTGCTTAACAACCCCCAGTTCTCTCATAGAATAATTTGTGTTCAATATAAATGAATAATTAAAAACAATGTAGGCTAACTTTGGGTCAGTACTTTAACTTCAATTAGTCTTAATAAACGCTTAATGGAAGGACCTTAATTGTTAATAGCTACCTTCTTATTTTTGATCTATTAAATACATTGTCACAAATAACAGGACATATTTGGATTAATATCTTTATTTTATGAAGCTTCGTTTTTTATATTCACATATAATAATCACACATAGGTTCATACCAATGGTGAAGGTAGGTCGGAAGTCTTACCACCTTCCGTGTACCGGGGTAAAGGAGGACTTAAATTCGCCTCGGGGGAGGGGTTCGGCCCTCTTGGGTATTTGGTTGTTCGGGGGTTCCTCCGTCCTCCTAAGGGGTATGGGAACGTCCCTGTGTTCCCCGTCGCTCGAGCCCTAAAACAATTGGCGCGGTAATTACTTTACAGATATATCATACTAATATTTTACCAAACTAGGAACATAAATTCATTTGAGTACTGATAAATCCGGTAAATATTAGATCCATTCAGTCTCCTTCATTGGGGCATCAACCTAAATACAACAACTCTAGCCAAATAAGATGATTTTTCTCATGACTATATTTATGATATTAGTTAGCGTAACTTAAACACATTTAATTAAAGGTGGTAATTACTAGAACGTATTAGAACTCAAACACGCTCTTCTCTGACACGTGTAATCTTAAAAATTAAGGGCCACTAATGTCTTCACTGTCTTTGATGATTGTGTTTTATTTTTTATTTACTATTTTTTTCACTTTTTTTATTTATTTAAAATTCACACAGCACTGGAGTCCTTTCTTGAAAAATATGGGGGCCTTTGTGCGGATCCTGTAGCCTATTATGGAGCGACTTATTGAGATATTGATTTATTATATGTTATTATTATTAACAGTTTCAGTATTGATTATATACATGTGAATTTACAAATATGATGGCTCGTAAAAGTAGCTATCAAATCGTAGTAATTTATTGGAGATATGAGTTGGTTAGTTTATAATACAATAATATATATAATATATATATTTAATATATATATAGGTAATTAAATATATATAATATTTATATTATATAGTTAAAATATATTATGAATATGTATATTAATATTTATAATAATATTATAATATTATTAATATATATAATATATTAAATATTATTATATATATAATTAATATTATATATAATATTTATTATTTACTATATATATATTATTAATATATGATATTATATTAATATATATAACTATATTATAATAATTAGTTAATATTTATTATTATATTAAATATGGTAGTAAATAAAGTGAAGGAGAGATTGGGAATAATTATGTATTTCAGGCAAGGTAACAATATATAATGATTTTATTTAATAATATATCAATAAAATATTTGAAAATAAAAATTAGTATAATTATTTCGGATGGTAGTATTTAATTTTGTAAAAAAACCCATTGAGAAGGATTTCCGGAATCCCGGATTCCCGGATTCGATTCCGGATTCCAAGCCTTTTGGGCCATGGATTTAGGGATTATATCGGATTCGGATTCGAGAAATTTCAACACACGGATAGGTATTATCGAGGATTATGTAATCCAAAGGACTGGAGATCAGGTTCGAGTTCGATTACGACATTACTCTCACACCTATCAGGATTTCGGAATTCGGATTCGAATCCTCACAAAAGTATTGACTTTAAGCAAATAATAATTACTATGGAAATATTTAATATATATCTATTTATAGAGGTATTATTATTATTAATTAATAATATTAATATATAATATAATAATTAAATAATATTAAATAATAATTAATTAAATATAATATCTATATGTGGTACGGTGATTCAATATGGGTTAAAATGCCTTATATTTGATAGGTAAACCATATTGCTCAGTTATTGAACCTTTTAACTATTGGAAGACTGGTATTAAAGCGAAAAATTTAAATAATTAATGGGATAGGTATTTTGTATAAAGTAGAAATTTATTATATATTATTCTTACATTTACATTATTTTCAATTACTTTACATATCACAATTTCTCACACTAATCCTTTAATCTCATTATGGACAATATAGGCATATGATTCTCGATTTATTCATGTATATATTTATCTTTTAATTCAATTACTTTTATATTTCTAATTTCTTAATACATTAATTAAATTATATTTATTGGATTATATCTATATAAATTATATTTATCATTATTATTATTATTTATTATTATCTTTTATATTTAATTAATTATTTATTATATTTATTCATTATTACTGTTTGTATTATTATTTTATTATTTATTATATTAATTCATTATATTTATTTATTATTATTTAATTACTATTCATTATTATTATTATTATTTCACACTTCTCATTTAGTTTCTTCTATTTCATAATTTTTAATTGTTATTACATTATTTTATTTACTCTTATTATCAAATAACAATGTAGTTTCTTCTTTACATTTTATTTATTTTATTAATTATTTTATAAACTTATTATGATTATGATATTTATAATTTTACTATAGATTTTTTTATTATTATTTTATCTATTTATTCATTATTAATTATTTATCTATTATATTCATTATTTCTTATCAGCTCTTATTAAAATATTATCTTTTATTAATTTAATTTTTTATTTGATATTATTTAAATGGAATAATATTTTATTTATTAATATTATTATTATTATTATTTTATTTATCTATTATATTATTATTCCATTATCATGTATATTTACCTTAGCTTCCAAACACTTCTATTAATTATATTCATTTAATATATATTGTGATTTTCAGTAGTAAGATAGAAAATCGTTATTAATTATTTCACTATTATTCTCATGATTATTATGTAATTATAATATCATTTAACTTATTATTAATTATATAATTATATATTATTTTTATTATTATTGATTTTATATTTTATTTATTTGTATTCTTTATCATATTATTATGATTATTTTATTATTATTATTGGCAGTGTAAGGCACTAACATCTTTCTTATTTTATTATGATCATTATCTTATCTATTTTATATTACACTCGTTCATCTTATCTGCAATATGATATTTTCATATTTTTATTATTCATTATATTATTATTTATATATTAACTATTATCTATTCTCATATTATATTATTATTATTTAGATTAAGTTATTTAATATATATATTTTGGCTCCTTTAAACTTATATTGATAACATTATTTTTATTATTTTATTTTCATTGTTTATTTATTGATTTAATTTAAATTTAATTTTTTAAACTTAAAATTGTTGTTTAAAATATGTTTGTTCAAAATAATTCATTTACTATAATATTTTCAAACTAATTTTTCATATTCATTTATTTTTCAAGCAATACTTTTAAATGATTATTAATTTATTTTATTTTATGGTTTAATTTATTATTATTCTTATTATTATTTAGTTATCCTTGAGTTCTAGGATAGGTATTTTCATGGGCTGGACGGTCTCACCCTTGCCTTCACCTTCCGGATTAAGCTATTAGGGCTTTCACCTTCCACGCTCTACTGTAGTTTCGGTACTTCCATCATATATTTCGGGACTATTGTGCCCGTATCTCTGAAGTCTTATTTATTTGAGGACGTCTCGTATCGTTGATAAGCTTTTATCTTTGATTATAATTTTCCTAATTCTTTTAATCTTAGTGCTTCATTTTAAACTCGAATATTGTCTTTCGGTCATGGTTTGCATTTCTGGTAATAACGAAAAAAGAAAATGCATGTTCGGATTCAAATCATATTCACTCTTTTCCATAGAGTTTATACTCATAATTAGTGTAAACCTCCTTTGTTTAGAGTGAGATCATCTCTGAGCATTTTGAGGTCTAGTCTGCATTGCTGCTCGTCACTATTATCCCAGGTTCCTCTACGAGTTGTGAGTCCCAGCTTCCGTATACCGAGATCTTATGCGTGTATTTTGAGCCAGCTAGTCATAGTACTCGGTATTCTATGTCTATCATGTGAGTGGTGCCTTATCGCTTCCCTTCTATATATTATGTATCTTCATTATCTTTTATCTTTCTATTATTTATTTATTCTGATATATTTATCACTTGACTACTCTCGGCTTTTGATGATGTTTCTTACTAATAATGTTATTTATTTAGTTGCTAAGTCTAAAATCGTTGACATAGTACCATAATATTATATACTTAGTCTTCTATTAAATTCAGCAATAAACATTATTAATTAATTTAATTGATATTTCCAATATATATATTTATCATAATTAATTTGTTACTTTATCAACGATTTCACTCCATTTCTTATTAATGATAAATTAATTCTATTTTTATGATATTAAGCATATAGAATATTTTACATCGTTTAGAATTTTTTTTTTATATTTATGAAATTATTATTTATTTTTTTATATATTTTTTTTACTATATATATTTATATATAAATTATATTTATTACTTTAATTATTATCTTTATTCATTATTTAATTATATTTATTTCTTTATTTCTTATTTATTCTTATTATTTATGTTCTATCATTCTATTTTAATTATTATTATTATTACATCTTATTCTTTTTCTATATTATTTATTATTTTAATTTACTTATATTATCTATTTATTATTTTATTTAAGATTTACTTTTCAAGTCTAATCGTGATTACTTTCTATATCTAATACGTTCATTTTCTACATTATTTATATACTTATTTATTCTATGCTTTTTATAACTTTATATATTCAATATTATTATTTACATTTCATAATTCATATTTTCATATTTATCTTTTAATTATTTTTAATTCTATTCATTTATTTATTATAAATTCCATAATTTATTATCTTAATAATTCTATTATTATTATATTATTTAGGTTTAAAATATCTAACTACGTAGTATTCTTGACTGATTTACTCAGCAAATTTTCTTCTGTGTTGCAATACTTTCACGTTCTGGGCCGTTTTTCCGCAGGCAAGAACTTTTTTACACACATCGATGAGACCGCGCTCACTCATAATAGTATCGAAGCACATTTCTTACTCATTAATTTACTTAAAAATTAGTGGTTACAGATTTCCAGCACTCTTTACTTACTGATCGAGTAATTTATTACATTACGGATCATTTTACTCCAGTGATTATCCAACTTTTTTTTTTTAATATTTTTATTCTATATAATTCGTTCATATGACTACACATATGATAATGTACAATGATTACGATAAATGTCTTATGCTTTGGATATGGTACTTTAGTCAATTTTTCTGTTCAGAATTACTTACACTTAAATTGTAGGAGAGATCTTACTATTTATTAACTTTCTTCCCCCTTATGTCAGTGTTATCATAATGCACCTCCACCATTCGCTTCTTTAAATTCCGCGATTCTATTTCTTTGTTAAATAACGCTTCACATCCAAGTTTTTCGTTTACAGTGATTTTTTTTTTTACATTGTTTTTTTCAAATCATGTATTTGGCCATTTTCTTATCACCTTATTTGATATTTTACTCTAGCCGTTTTGCTATTACGGAACCACTACACTTCATGCATACGTTTAACTACTCTCTGAAGGTGGAGTGTGCGTTGCTTATTAGTATTTACTCTACTCTCTACTTTTCTGACGCCTCTTTACATCATCTATTTACAGAATCTTACATTCTGCAAATACACTCCTATACCTACTTCTAACATACTTCGCAGATTAACTTGTTAAACATAAATCTACTACTTCCACTAATAAATATAATACAATAAAAAACAAATTATAATATAGAAGAATCTAAACTTCTTACCACTGATATTTAGCAACATGTTCAGCTCTTTCATACTATTCCTCCTCCGACATCCAATCAACTTTTTCATATTTTTTTCATATTATTATATTAATAGTGATTTTTCACTTACTAGTTTTTCTTCCAGTACATGCGAGATATTATTACTACTAGACCAGCTGTGTTAATCTTTTGGGCAGGTTATAAAGGCGAATACCATTCAGCGAATACACGTGGAAGTAAAGTTTGAGTACATAGTGCGTATTATAGAATTCTAGAATGTGAGAAAACTTTATCATCAATCACATATACATTTATTCATCTACTTATGAATAGCTATATAATACTACTCATTATTATATTATTATATGATACAATATACATATATTCTCTATATATATTATATTATAATAATAATTGTTATTATATAATTAATCATCCATCAATAGTATGGAACGAACTAAGTGAAAAAAAATCTAGTATAATTGCTTCCTATATAAATTAGTGAATATTAATAGATTAAGTGTTAGATCGCATCATAATAAAGGCTAATATAAAATTCTTAATTGTCAGGCCAAAAAAATTCAATTTATTCTAATATTTTATTCTATAAAAAATTTTAAAATTAAACATCAAGAAGCAAATATTAATATTAATGCTTTATTTTTAAATTAGTTATCTATTTTTATTTTATACATATGCTCTCATATTTATTTAATTATTAGAAATCAGAATAATGGTAAATAACGAAAAAGAAGATGGTTCCATAATTATGTTGAACCAATTATTACCTCAATGATATTTGGAAATTGAACATATGCTTTGTATTTTAACGAATGTTTTTTTAATATCGTAGTGCACATACTCAGGACTCTCATAATATTAAATACATCTTGGGTTATATGATTTCCGTTTCATTAAGTATCTGGTTGATCGACAACAAACTTCACGGCGCGGGATTGGGTTAGCAATATTCTTTTTCCAGTTTTAAATGTTTGCCAAAAAGCAGCAAATGGTGGTACTTGCGATGTTTACTATTAAAGGACGCCTCAATTTCACCTAACCTGTTTCCTTACACTATTTTTCATTTATATTTAACTATACGTATAGGTATAATTAATAAGTACCTGATCAAAATAAACCTAATTGATCCTTTGTACGTTACCAATTAATTAATAACTTGAATAATACTATGAGATTTAGTCTATTTTTATTTATGTAATTATTACCATAGATTTAAACAAAATTAATTTATAATTAAATGAAACTGGGTTTTTTAAAGATGAAATATGTACTGTTCAACATAAGTATATATATAAAGGCATATGTATATTAAGTATGTACAAATGGGAATAACATGCACATCACGTACTAACACATGTTGGCACATAATGTATGATCTAACAGTTTTACGTATTATATGCAATGTTAGTATAAGATTAATTAACATTTTACTCAATTCCAAGCTGGTAAATATAAAACCTTAAATGGTGCTTTATTATGCTTTTTAAATAAAAATTATATAATTTTCTCTAAAATATCACTTTTGATAATTTAATTAATTGAAAATTAATGTAACCTATATATTATTAATATTAGTTTCATAATAACAAAATTCCTTATATTTAATTATGTTTAAATATGTTATTAATTTTACACTTATTTCAATAGAGACAATATTAATTATATAACTACTAAAGCATACTGCTATTAAATATATAATAGTACTGCTAATTCTGAGTCAATATAATATCATGTCAAACTGTATACATAACCCATTGCGTCCCTACTCTTATAATAGTACAAATTGCTATGACCTACGTACCTAGTTACATATTAGCTACATTACCTATTTTATTTTAATATATTTTTGCAACTACATATTACAGCACCTTAGGGTAACATACTATATATAAATACTGTATATTATATGATTAATACTAATTATAATATATTATAAAATTATAATTATTTATATTATATCCTAAGAACTGTAATTTATGTATGCAATATAATATAAGTCACATAAATTATTTAAGTGCATCACTAAAAATACCTCACTTAACATATAAACTAAAAATAGACTTATTCCTATTCAATATCTACGATATATATAAATATTAATATAATATATTCCGAACAAAATTTCACTAATCATTATTAATTACGAATAATTAAATATATTATTCAATAGTAAGTATATAATATATATATATAGTAATATGTATATACAGTATTTATAATATATGCTGAATGAAATATAAATCATAATGAATATAATATTAAAATAATTTATCCAATATAAAATTTCTATATAGATATTATAGTAATTGATATATTTTAGTAGAAAATATTAATATATTTATTATAAATACTAAATAAATAATATAATAATATACACTAATTTATAATTTATTTGGAAATATATTAATAATTATTATATACTTAAATTTAAATAGTAAATTATAATTATATTAATTTTATTATAACTTATCTAGTACAACTAAGACTTATAGCGAGAAACTAAATTAAGTTCTTTTAATGCAAAGTTACACGTAACAACTATAGTAATAAATTTTCACTGTAGATAATTACATTTGATATCACTAATATATATTAGTTCTAATCAAGTTCGTGCAACTAGGATGTATGAAGAACTTATAATTCTTATTTTTATGAAATTAATATATAAGGTATATAAAGTATATAAATTAGGGAATATCTTCCCGGAAGTGGAAGATAATTAAAATTTGTGCCATATTAACGAAAAAAAAAACGGGGTATATAGTATGAGAAAGCAGTAATAGATACTATTATATTGTGTAACTTATAGTTATATATTAAATAATTTAATATATTAGATTAATTTTAAGACTTTTTATTTATAATTTAAGAAGGAATAAGGATAGGAGTAGGGGCTTTCTCTGTCTTATATTCAATGTCCAGTAATGGTTGAAATAATCATTAATTGAATAAGGTGGTTAGTAATTATATATATATGCCAAGCGTTAAGTTTTAAAATAAGATAATTTATTTCCTATAGGTTCAGAATATGCGCTAATTTATTGGGGTGATTTAGAAATAAATATATTATTTCCTATCTTATATAATTATACGACTGGGTTTCTTAATACTCTCCAGATGTGTTTAAGATTGGATATAATATATAAATAACTTATAATTATAGATAAAGCGATAAGTTTATTATAATATATGATACTTTATCTATTTAGTCCTCGGCTTACCCCTAGTATGATTAGTTTTAGATTAGAGTGAATTTCTAATCGAATCAGCAAATGTGCGATATGACACTTAGATATCTATAGTAAATAGGTATCAATATCAATAATACTAATACTGGAATGTTTTTAATTATTTATTCTAATAAATAGAAAATTACTATTAATTACTTTTCCTAACATAATTTTATTTAGGAAAATGTATATAACTAATAGCATGAGTAGCTAAGTTTAAAAGTAGTATATTATTTATGTTATTAAAAAAATAAAATTCTTATTACCATATTATAAGGAGAGCAACAGGTAAATAAAACCATCAAGAATAAAAGGCTTAAAAAATAGATATAATAATTGGTTAAGTATATAAGTGGTAAAATTAAAGAATATATAATGAAGTTTTAGTCATATTATAAAACGAAAGTGAAATTTATTAAAGAGTTTTTTATATGCAAATTTTAAATTGACAAAATGTATGGGTAGTTATTATTTAATTTTATATAGTATAGTATATATTATTCATATATATACATCGTACACTCTTTAAAGCAAACCAGGGACTTAAACGATACACACACGCGAACCAGGGCACCAACTATCATTAGCTAAACAACCAATCGATCTCTACAGCACAGCACATGACTTACAACACAACACAGACACATAATATAGTAATATTAGTTATGTAAGGTTTATTAAGTAATATATTAGACGTAGAAAATCCTTGGTACATGAATATATATATATATATAATATATATAATATTATTAATATATATATAAATATTATATATAATATTTATATATATATATGTAGTCTTAATTTAATTTATTAATATATAAATATAGTATAGCTAGCTGAATAATTGTTCAACATTTTAACAAACGATTTTCTGTAATCTTTGTAACAGGAAACAGAAGAAAAAATTTGTGAATAAAATTAAATTTTATTATGTAGGAAATTTTCACACTATATATACTACTCGTCAAATATAGTGATAATACCTATAAAATAATAATTTATTGTGATGTGTTAGTGTGTATGTGTGTGTGATAGTTAATAGATTGTGTGATGATTGATTATAATACGATTGAATGTAGTAATAATTAGTATATTAAAACTAGATGTAAGTAATTATAGGAATCTGAGTATTGAATTTTAGAATTAAATGAATTTAATTTATCCTATATGATGATGCAAATATAATAGTATAAAATTAATAATTATTTTTTTTTAATAATAATGATTACTTCTTTTTATTTCAATAGGATGATTGTTAATAAAATACGGCAGGAAACAGTCAAAGGAGATGTATTAATAAGGCTCATTACAAAATTTAACACGGGCAAGGATCCCTGACCACCCCCCAGCCGGAAAACTCAAAAAACAAAAAAAAAGGTTCTCTTTTGCGACGGGCATGGAATCCGGATTTGTAAAGATTGTCCCTTGATTATAGCTAAGTGCCACGTGATCATTTCTTTATTATGGCAGAGTACCACTTGGCATATTTTTTTTTGATTATTTTTTATTTTAATTTGATTGCATTTATTATTATTATTATTATTATTTTTCGGATTGTTACCGTTTTTATTAAGATTATTATATATTTGATAATTAGTTAAGTATTATTCATATGTGGTTGACAATTGTTTTATTGTTATTGAGCAGTAGCTTGTGTGTCTAGATAACTTGGCGGCTGTATGTACTGAGAAGCTAAGTGAAAATGCATGTAGTTCTGGTTAGCTTGTCACGTAGTTAGTTTTCCCTCCGTTAATAAGTACAGGGTTTTTTCGGGAGTATGGTAGTATTCGTGGGTAAGTAGGGTAACGTGTTAGTTAGTAGTTCGATAGTAGGTAGTAGTATTAATCGCTCAGCTTTATTTCGTGAACAGGCCACTTATTACTATTTTTTTTTATTTCATTTATTTTTATTTCTCTCATATTGGGCTTCCTTTATTCTTGGTAAGATTGTATGGTCTTATTATAATTTACCTAATTTATATACCTATTTATCAAACATTTACGGCAGTAGTAGCTTTTGATGTTTCATCAGCAGTACTATTATCTGACATCAGATGAAAACTATTTCTAATGTTTATTTTAAATCTATTATCCTTTACCATATATATTGTATTATATCCGGTTAGAAAAGTAAGTGGAAATAAAACCCATAATATATAATATTTCTTATAAATTTATAATAATATACTTTATATATATATAATCTTAATAGAATTGTCCGAGCAAATACTATATATATTAAATGAATGAATATATTTTGTAATAAAGCGTAACTCCACATAATAAATTAACAAAACGTGTTATATTTATATCCATATTATATCCCGATACTTTTAATATTATATTATATATATTTATACCCCCTGTGATTACGCCTCCTTTATTTAAGACAGTATAGTCTATCGTATACTTGATATTATAATTAAGTGTATTAATTTTTATTATTCTTTATACTATTAACTTTAATAGAAATTTAATACTCTCTATCAATTTTTTTTAATTGTTCAGTTGAGTTAGCGATGATAATATTTAGTCATTTTCTTCTCGGAAGATAAAATTGGGTATATCGGGTTTGAAGAGTTGTTGTAGTTGTGTATGCATATCCCTGGCTAAAATTAAAACTCAGTCTAGTTTGTTAATAGAAATGTGGCTATGTTATATGTTTTTCATCTAAGTACCAACTTATATTATACAATATAACTACTCGTGGAAGACTGAGGACATAAGTAACAGTAATATATTACGGTATTTTATTTTCAGGTTAGTTAATATATCCATATTATATATATACTTCTATATATTTATTGTGTCTAAAATATTATACTAAAATATCATATAATATATTATACTATATAATATATTGATACAATATATAGTCAAAACGTAAGTTTGACTCTAGCTTATATAACTACTCTTTGGACATTGGGAAATCAGCTCTGAGCTGGTGAAACTGCGATTTCGAGATGATTTTTGGCATGAAAATGTTTATAAACCCTGCTGAAAGGGGAGATAAGGCTCAGGCCAATCCCCGATAGAATCAGCCTCCGTCCGACGTGCAAGAGTTTAGGGTTTTGCATAATTGACGAGCAACTCAAAGTATCTCGCAGAGACGCGCTAGACCAGATGCCAACTTCAACGGGATCTGTATAGCAGACTGTTGTCGACCGATGGGATCCACTATCTTCCTAATCCTGCTGGTAGGAACTTTAGAAGAGTTGTGGTTCATTGTATTCCTTTTATATATAAGGATAGGAATATAGGGGTATAGGATTTTCCTCACTTGTTTTTTTCCAACACACGATTGGTGTATTGGGGTGTATGTGTTTCCCTTCTGACCAATTAACGGTTTCTTTTAATATTTCCTCAGGATTTGGTTTGTACTTAATTGGATTATATTATTATATATAGTTATATATAATGAATAAAGCGTCGTCGTACATGAAATACATTGATACATATATATCTTCAAATCTACGTATTTACACAATGATAGATTTTATATTTATTAGTTATCCTTTAACTTATAATAATGAAATTTCTGTTACAAAATTAGTTATAAATGAGTTGGAAGCAAATTTATGTGTAATAAAGGGCTGCCAGAGAATATAAATCCAGTCAAATAATTCACTGGTGGGTATAGGAGACCTATAGAAATTATACGAAATTAAATTTAGAACAATCGTTAAACTGAAATTTAGATCTTCTTATAACGATAAATAAATTCTAAATTTGAACATATTATATATAAAATAATAAACACTATGAAAGTTCATTGAAATAAAATATATATTATAACTAATATACCCAATCCCTATATATTATCCCAATTGGAGGCTATTATATAAAGCCATAATATACTTAAATTTATGTCATAATAATTGTGAAATAATCTAAATAAGCGAATCTATTGAAAAGCGGTCTTAATTTCACTTAAAGATATTAGTAAGAGTATCGTCTTTTTTAGAAATACGCGCTTATGTGTCATAACTATAACAAATGATCCTATCCTAGTAATTTTAACTCATATGTGTCAATAAATTCCTATTTGTTCTATTTTCTATTCCTGATTTCAACCATATATATAAATAAAATTTTTATGTATAATGCATATATTTTTACTTCATTTTCAGGTTTCATGACATTTTACCTAAAGGACTTATTAAAGATTATACCAAAACTCTATACCTGGTTCACTCAACAGTAATATATTAAATAACTTAGAATCCTTCATCTACTGATCACTGCAAGCAAATCTACCAAAAAATAGCCTAAGTTTGGAATATTTATTCCAACTGCGTGTACTCAGTCCTTCATATCGCACGTTAACGCTGTAGGCGAGAAGGTTTTTCAGATAGTAATTCACATGGACAAATAGAAAATAAATCGGCAGTTATTTATTCAAACTCTTTCTGCTATTGGCATAATGATGATGTCCCCTGGGTCAAAATCTTCAAAGCTCATTGTGACTTGCGTACTTAGGTTCAGTTGTTCATTGCTTAACTGAAAAATTCTCTAACTTTAATGTCCAATGGTTCTAAGGATTAATGAAAATAATTACATTGCAAACGAAGCACTTATGGATATGCATTAAGTTCTAAATCCTGCAAGATATTCATGTTGGAGAGGGACGGTATACAGAGCCGGGCTTTTATTACATTAGGGATAAATTACTAATAAGTTAGATCACATGATCATCTTAATTAACTCCAGATATTGTAACCTCGTAAATTATATTACTGATTCCCAGTTTATATCTTTATTATTGCATTATAGGTTAAACAAAAACCCCTTACTAAAGTGGAGAAAAATACAAATTATTATTAAAAAAATAATTATATATTTCGGTATGAAAAGATATCCATAGTAGCCCTTTTCTCATATATATTATGTATTAATATATTATATATATATATATAGTTAAATAGTAATAATATATTTATATTTAATAAATATATTATATATATAGTAATATATATATATAATAATATATATATATATAATATATATATATATTATATATATTAAATAATATAATAATATATATTCCATTCTTTATACATAATTATCTTTACATTATCTTTCCTCTTTTTCCCGTATTACTCAAAGACTGGGTATGAATTATATAGTATAAGGTGGCGTATGTAACAAGCATTACCGGGAAGTGAATAAAGAGTAATAAGTAGATTATAAAAAAATATATGTACACAGTAAATATATATAATATAATTTATAGTATATTAAAAAATAATAATAAATATAAAGGTATTTAAATCAGTATAAAGAAAGCCCAGCCTATAATCGAAAGAAAATAATTAAACTTACCAATAAAATGTTTATCAAGGGTTTCGGCCCGGATCATTGGTTGCTGGGGAGATGGGTGGTAATTGCCATCCCCTAATTAAACGCTTTTCTTCTCTTTCTACACG
>JABUQX010009126.1:2500-45000 GCA_015478945.1 Trachelipus rathkii
ACTGACCGTGATGGGATTATCACCATTCCTTATGAAGAATTTCTTCATATGATTTTCAGTGCACGAATCTGATTTACAAAATACCTCCATAATATATATATATATATATATATATATATATATATATATATATATATATATATATATATTATATATATATATATATATATATTTTTTTATATACTATAAATATATTTATATATATTATATTATATAGTGTGATATATATATATATATACCGTGTGTATAATATTATATAATATATTATATATATATATATTATATATATAATATATATATATATATATATATATATATATATATATATATATATATATATATATATATATAAATATATTTTTCTTTTTATATTTAATATATATATATATATATTATATATAAATTATATATATATATATATATATATATAATATATATATAGTATTATATATATAATATATATATATATTATATATATATAATACATATTATAAAATATTTATAATATATAGTATATATTATATGTATATATATAATATATATATATATATATATATATATATATATATATATATATATATATATATATATATCGCTGCATTTTTGCTTCAAATATTTTTAAGATTGTTTTTATATTTAGAAAATTGTACTTTTTATTCATTTTTTGAAAAGTTTGATTAAAAGAAAAATTGTTTTTTATTAGTTTAATATTACTTGTACGCTTTTTTATGTTAACATATTTTTAAGATCTTCATAATTTTATTGAAGAAAAAGAATATTTTATATATGATACTCGTTATTTTATATTTCCTATATCTCTTGTTTAGAAAGTATCTAGTGTTTTAATATTCGGCTATTTAGCAATACTTGCCTAAATTTTAAATGACTGTACAGTAATATATACTATTAAAAATTAGTTATTTTTACAAAATAAAAATATTTATGAGATTCCTGATAGTTTTTCAAGGAAATTAAATAGAATATCTTGTTTTATAATGTACTTTCAGAATAGAGCTTATAAAATAGTTTTACTTCTTTGAGATCTGTAGCGAGAATACAAAACTAAGAACAACGAAACCTGTTAGGCTTGAATGCTGCTTTAAGTATTAGGGTTGTTAATATTAATGCTTGATATTTTGAGAAGATTGATCCCGTTATAATAATACTAAAAGAGTCTTGTATGTGAAATGTGATGTACTAAAGGATGGAATGCATGTATAAATAGATATAAACGAGGTTACTAGGAACCTGGCATACTTGTAAAAGGAGAAATGAAAGTGATTCATTGATGGGAAATTATAATAGGGGAGAAAGATTGCAGAAAAGAAAGAGAGGAGGGAGGGGGGCGAAGTCAAAGGCCAAGTAGAGAATAATTTCATTTAAATAGTCGATTCTTTAACTTCCTAAAAGGGAATTTACCAAGCAGTGGTTGAATAAAATGACGTCAAAATATATTTTAATGGTTTGAAATAAACATTACATTTTAGTAAAGATAAGAAATTAGATCGTTGCATTCTGCAGGAAATAAAAACGCTCTAGGGATATTTTTTGAAGTAGCTGAAAACGAAAGTTGTGGCCGATATGAAACATAATTTTATATTAGAGTTTGTGTATTTTTATACAAAAGAAAAACAGAATCAGAGATATGTGGATTTTTTTTTAAATTCTTTAGAAAGAGTACGTGGTATTATTATTATTATTATTATTATTATTATTATTATTATTATTATTATTATTATTATGTATTTTATTACTTTAAATTTTTATTATTACGTGCTTGATTATTGTAATTACTGTTTTTAAGTTTTTATTAATTTATTTATTTTATTATTATTAATCAGTTATGTTCAAAATTAGTTTGTTTAAAAAGTTTGATATTTTTTGAAATTGTCTTCAATCTCCTTCCATTAAATCTCAGTGTCAAGAGAGAGAAGAACTTAAGTATTCCACTTTTCTCGGGTTAAACTAAGGTTTTAGAATTATTACTATATGCCAGTGGCGAAACTAAGGACCCAGCATACCCCATCGTGCAGTGGGACCCTACACTATTAAGGATCCCCAAATTTTAAAGTGTGTACCATATATATATATATATATAGTATATATATATATTATATATATATATATATATATATATAATATATATATATATATTATATATATATATATATATATATATATATTATATATATATATATATATATATATATAATATATTTTATATATGTACATATATATATATATTATATATATATATATATATATATATATCGAGGGGTAAGAACTCTTAGTTTTGCCTCTGCCAAATGCCTTGTTATTCTTATGTTAAATGATAAAATATATCCTGAATTTTTATTTTTATAATAAATTATTGATAAATATGATATTTTATTTTATATTGTATTATTATATTTAAGTATGGATGTAATGTAATATGTAGTGTAAAAACCTTTAATTAATTAATTTGTAGCCACCGAACCTCTATCCGAGGAATTGGACGATTGGATTCATTACCTACAGCAGTAGGTTCTTCGTCAGGGGAAATTGAGTTATATATATTTTCCTAACAAAGTGGATTAGAGCACAGATTATCTAGCCATCATGGTTGTGGACGTGGTTTAGAAGTGGTAGAGGATATGTTGATCAAATCTTCACATTGAAACAAATGAGAAGAAAATATTGTATTTAGGTTTTATAGACTTGCAACAAGCGTATGCAGAATGTTTGATTTTTGTATGTTATAATAGACGGTTCTGTTGTATGTGTTGGTTATGTATTTATCGATGTATAGGTTTTGAGATTAGTGTAATTCACTATTCCGCAAACTGTAATTAAATATTACAGAAAATCTCCTATTGACAATAATTTTTTTGTATCCGTTCAGGCAGCCGAACGCGAGAGGGAAACCTACCATCCCTAAGTTAGAAAAGACTTTAATTCACAGAGCCACCGTGAACTTATATTATCATCATCACCACCACCTTTCCAAAGACTGGGGGTAAGGTGCGTCACATGTACAGGAAACAAAAAAGTAGTAGAAGAATATGACTAAAGTCGAAAAGAAAGCCCCTTCTTACCCTTAAGTGAGAACTCATCGCAGTCAGAAAATCCACCCTAGGGTTTCACGGCACCGCGAAGAACCCTCACTACGGCATCTCGTAAATGTAGGGTTCATCCCTTGGCCCAGGTGGGCCACAACCATACCCCCTCACAAAACCGCCATTCACTCCTATTATGCACCTTTCTTCTAACCTCTGCCAAACTTGCATTCCTTTACTGACTCAATCCACTTTTTCTTCGGTCACCCTGCCGGTCGATTCCCAGCACACACACCACTATATATCCTCTTAACCAAACGACTATCATCCATTCTTTCCACATGACCAAACCATCTCGATGTACTTTCATTTATTCTCTCGTTTACTCCTTCCTTTACACCACACAACTCCCTAAGTAATGCGTTCATTCTTCATTTTAACATTTTATATATAATATATATATATATATATATAATATATATATAATATATATTATATATATATAATATATATATATATATATATATATATATATATATATTAATATATATATGATATATATATATATATATATATTATATATATTCATATAATATATATATATATATACACAGCACCGGAAGGGTGTATTGATCTCATAGTTGGTGTTATGTTCTTGTATTGGCATGGCATAGCTTGTGAGAAACAATGCAGATGGGTCTTTTTGTGTGAACCCTCCGACCCCCAGCACGTGTATGTGCATTTGTTTTATGCATTGCGTGCATTAGCATTTTAACCACATGCACTTTCTTGTAACTTTCCTTCTTTCCCCTCAGTATGTCATTCCTTCTCCGTTCTTTCTCTCTTTCTTCTTTATCAAGACATCCTTACTACTCATATCCCTGTGTGTGGGGAGAAAGATTGCCCACATCGTATGTCCTGCGTGTCGTAGGAGCCGACTAAGGACGGTGGATAGTTGGGTTGGCTGCCTACTACCATCTATGTTCTTGCCAGGAATGCTAATGCATGGCCCAGAGAAGGTCGTGATCGCGTAAACGGCCTTCTCTCTCGGCGAACTGTATGAATCGTATGAGTACATGGAATGTCAAGGAATAAATGTTGAGGAGAAGAGAGAGAGGTGAATTGATGTATTAGAAAGGGCAAATTTGATTGCTCGCTGTGACTGAACAAAGATGAAAGGAAACATGAAGAAATTCGAGTGGTGTGGTGTGAATGTGTGTGGGTGCTGGTGTGGAAATGAATGAGAGAGGAAGAGAAGGAGTTGCATTTTTGATGAGTGAGCTGTGTACGAAGTAATGTAGACTTTTGAGTGTTGTACGTCCTAGAATTTCTAATGTTTAAATTTAGTTTTGAAAGGTCAAGGTATGTGTGGTGTGACGTATGGTCCCATCTGAGGGAAACGTTGAAGAGAGTAAGATTTTTTGGGATAATCTGATTGATGTTTCGGATGGGGTGAGTAGGAGCTTCAGATTGATAGTTTGGGGGACCTGATGGTTTGGATAGGTGATCAAAAAACGGGATGGTATAAACGTCAACAGGTGGTTTTGGGGTGGGCGGGAGAAAATGAGAATGGTAGGAAGGTGATTGATTTCTGTGAAGAGAGAGGTATGTGTGTAAGTAATACTTTCTTAAACACAAGAGTATCCATAAGTAACTAGAGTTGGTGTAGGTTGAGATGGCTATCGAAGTGAAAAAGTATGATTGATTTTAGTTGTTGGTGAAGAAGGAGATGTTGAACGTATTGTGTTGGATGTTAAATCAGTGAGGGGTTTAAGGAATGGGATTATCGGATCAATTATGTTGTTCTAGTAAAATTAAGTTAGTGGGGGCTTGGATGGAGAGGAAGGTGATACGAAAGGAAGTGTAGGTAAATTAAGAGTGAGAAGTTAAGTGAACAAGACAATAAGGATAAGTATGTAAGAGCGCTCGGCTAGTAAAACGGTTGAATGTGAAAAAGTTGATATGAAACAATCTGGGGGCAAATGAAGGAATCAATTGTTTAGTAGTGCAAAGGAAGAATGTGATGTGCTAAAGTAGGAGTAAGAATGTTAACAGTGACATGGTGGAATGAAGAGGTGATGAAAGCGGTTAAAAATAAAAAGAAGCGTGGTTGAATGTACTAAAAGCAAATGAATGAGATTCAAAGAAAGATGCTTGGAATTAATAAGGAAGAAAAAAGAAATAACTAAAAGGTGTATACGTAGGAGAAAACAAGAGGTAAAATGAACAGTTTGGAAGGAGATGATGGGGACTTTACAAGGGAATAGGAAGCTTCTGGAAGGAAGCGCGAAAGGTTTAAGAATGAGAATAAGGGGAATCTGCTTAGAATAATGAATAGGGATGGTGCCTTTTGTTAACTGATGAAGTAAGGTGTGAGAGGGTGTGGAAAGAAACTTCGAGAATTGCACAATATTAACAGTAATGAAGAGGTGATGTGAATGTGTGTTGGGTTTTGATGGTGCAAGAAGGAATAGTAATTTGGGGATGAGGTAATAGGTAGAGTGTGAGAAAGTTTGAAGAATGGTAAATCTGCAGGTATAGAATGAAAATTACTGGTGACATGATCAAGAACGGAGGCGAGATGGTGATTGATTGGATTTTGGAAGTTGTGTAATAAAGCGTTTATAGAGGGTATAGTTCCAAGGGATTGGAGGAGAGCGGTATAAGTACCCTTATATACGGGTAAGGGAGAAAGGGAACTGTAGAAATTATAGGGGTAATAAGTTTACGGAGTGTTGTAGGAACGGTATATGCTTGGTATTTTTTGGTCGAACAGAGTTGCGTCGAGTGACTGAAGGACTGATTGTGAAGAACAAGGTGCGTTTAGGAGTGGTAGACGGATGTGTGGATCAAATCTTTACATTGAAACAAAGATTGAAAATGAGGGGAGAAGAAGAATAAATTGTATTCAGGTTTATGGATGCAACAGGCGTATATAGAGTTAAAAGGGAAGCGTTATGGCAGGTGTTAGTGATATATGGTGTTTGGTGGTAAGGCTTCTGAATGGATAAAAGTATGTATGACGATAGTGAAGGCGTGTGTAAGAATAAATGGTGTCAATGGTGATTGGTTTAGGATTAATAGCGGAGTAAGACAGGGTTGTGTTATGTCTCCTTGGTTATTCAACTTGTATATGGATGGGGTTATGAAAGAATTCGAGGTGGGGATGATTTAAAATGGTTAGAATGGTGGAGAATGGAGATGAGTGGAGGGTGCCCTACCTATTATATGCGGATGATTTGGTTCTGTGTGGCGAATCCGTGAAGAGAGTTTTGAGAGGATTGGTAGAGATTTGGCAGGGTGTGTAAAAGGGGGGTTGAAAGTAAACGTGGATAAGAGTAAGGTTATGGTTGTGAGTTGAGGACCTCCTCAGTGGGAGTTATGTTAGATGGTGAGCAGCTGGAACAAGTATTTGATTAAATATTTAGGGTATATGTTGGATGAGAAGGGAACGGACGATGCAGAGTGTAGTAGGAAAGTTGTGAATGGCAGGAAGGTGGCTGGTGCAATTAAATCGTTGGTGAATGTAAAGGGAATCTAAGTCTTGAGTGTGCTAAGGGTCTTACATGAGAGTCTGTTGTTACCTGTTATTGTATGGTAAGTGAGACTATGGTCTGGAATAAGAAGTATAAGATCTAAAGTTCAATGTGTTTTAGATGGACAATCTTAGGGGTGTGCTAGGTGTGAGAAGAAATTATAAAATGAGGAAGGAAGTGGTGAAGAAGAGTGGTGTGGTGTGAAAGAAAGGGGTAAATGAGAGAATAAATGAAAGTATGTTGAGATGGTTTGGTCATGTGGAAAGGATGAATGATAAGTCCGGTTGGTTAAGCGGATGTATAGTGGAGTGTGTGGGAACCGACCGGCTGGGAGACGGAAGAGAAGTGGATGAGTCGGTGAACGAATGTCTGAAGGAGAGAAATTGAGTTTGGCAGAGGCGAGAGTAAGGGTGCTGATAGGAGAGAGTGGCGGGGTTTTTGTATGGGGGCATGGTTGTGGCCCACCTGGGCCAGGGGATGACCGTTACATTGACGATTTACCAAGTGAGGTCCGTCGCAGTGTCCTGAAGCTCTAGGGTGGATTTTCTGTCTGTTGCGATTTCTCACTAATTAATGGTAAAACAGAGGGGCGCGTAAGGCGGGCTTCTTTTTGACATTTTGTCATATTCTCTACTACTTTTTCTTTTCCGGTGCTTGTGGCGCAACTCCCAGTCTTGGGAAAAGAGGTAGAATAAAGAAAGAAAGAAAATATATATATATATATATATATATGTTTATTTTTTTTTATATTATATATTATTTATATATATATATATATATATATAGTATATATATATATATATATATATATATTATATTATATATTTATATATATTATATATATATATATATTTAATATACGGGTATTATATACTCATACGAGAAACGCTGGCCATCCTCCGCGTAGCAGTTGGAGTTTTATCTACCTGGGGCGAGAATTAAAACTTCGACTGCGAACACATTGGTGGCGCTGGTTTGGGATAGCGGCCTTTAAAGTTCGATTTCCTGTGGTTCCCCGTGTTACCCCTTGTAAAGGGGATAAAGCACGTTAAAAGGATAGTTATATATATATATATATATATATATATATATATATATATATATATATATATTATATATATATATTATATATATATATATATAATATATATATATATATATTATATATATATTATATTAATATATATGATATATATTATATATATATTATATATATATATTAGTGCTTAATGGTTCGCCTTTCTCTCGCGTTTCCTATCCCCACTTATCCTTCAGACAACATTTTACAGATATCACCCTATATTCCTTTACCATATACACATACTTATATCCACACCCCTCTTCTACACAACATCTTAGACATCCCTATCGCTTACATCCCTGTGTGTGGGGGAGAAAAAAAGTGCCCACAAAGTATGTTCTGCGTCTCGTAGAAGGTGACTAAAGGTACTGGTATTTGGGTTGGCTGCCCGCTACCACTTCTCTTTTGCCAGGAATACTAATGCATGCCTCGGAGAAGGTCGTGATCGCCGTAAGCGACCTTCTATCTTTCAGCGAAAATGTATGAATCGTATAGGTACATGGAATGTTAGAAAAATAAATGTTGAGGAGAAAGGTGATGGATGCATTTAGAAAGGGACAATTTGAATTTCTCACTGTGACTGAAACAAAGATGAAAGAAACCGTGAAATGTGTATATGCTGGTGTGGAAATAGTTGCAATTCTGATGGAGTGACCTGTGGTACAGAGCTATGGTAGATTTTGCTTGTGTGAGTATTAGAATTCTAATGGTTAAAATTAAGTTTGAAAAGATCAAGGTATGTGTGGTTGTGACATATAGTCCATCTGAGGGTAATGTTGAAGAGAGTACGATCTTCTGGGATAATCTGAATGATGTTTTGGATGGGGTGAGTAGGAGCTTCAAATTGATTGTGTTGGGTGACCTAAATGATTGGATAGGCGATCAAAAAAGGGATGGTATAACAAAAGGGTTGGGGTGTCAGTATAAAATGAGAATGGTAGGAAGGTGATTGATTTCTGCGAGGAGGGAGATGTGTGTAAGTAATACTTTTTTTAAACGAGAGTATTCATAAGTATACTAGAGTTGGTGTAGGAAGAGAGGGTATCGAAGCGAAAAGTATGATTGATTTTGTGTTGATAAAGATGTTGAAGTATTTGTTGGATGTTAAATCAGTGAGTGGGTTAGGAATGGGATTATCGGATCATTATGTTGTTTTATGTAAAATTAAGTTAGTGGGGGATTGGATGAAGAGGATGGTGATAGGAAGGAAGTGGGTGGAATTAAGAGTGAGAAGTTTAGTGAACAAGGTAATAAGGATAAGTATTTGAGAGCGCTTGCAAATAAATCAGTTGAATGTGAACAAGTTGAAACCGAACAAATCTGGAAGCAAATGAAAGAAGCGGTATGTGGATGTGCTAAAAGTAGGAAGTAAGAATGTTAACAGCGAATGGTGGAATGAAGAGGTGATGCAAGCGGTTAAAAGTAAAATAGAAGCGTGATTGAATGTATTAAAAGCCAATGATGAGGTTTCAAAAGAAAGATGTTTCTAATTATATAAGGAGGAAAAAATTAATACTAAAAGAAGTTTGGAAGGAGGATGAATAGTGACTTACAAGGGAAAAGGAAACTCTTCTAGAAGGAAGCGCGAAAGGTTAAGAATAAGAAGGGGAATCTGCTTAGAATAATGAATAGGGATGTTTTTATCTTCACACTTTTCGTTCACAAGCCAAGAAGTGTGCTAGTCCCTGTACTTTCCAGGGAAACACTACAGCTAGTTCTTAGTAGGACCGACTGAGGACACTGTCTTATCTAGCACACCACTTACTTCGCTTCTCAAGGTGTTTTATCAGCCTACAAAGCGCTGTTATCTGGTCGATACTGGTGTTATAGTCTTACTCCTTCCTAGAGACTCTTTAGTTGGTCCTGTCACACCTCTTCCCCACAGCAATCTCCAAGCGACTAATTGCTCTCCTATAGTCATGTACGGGGAAAGATTATGCTCTTTGGACCTCTCCCTTAGGAGGGAGTTCTGATGGGTGTTTATTGTTGCCCATGTCACTCGCTCATCCTCGGGGCTGACTTTCTTTTCCACTTTCAACTGCTTGTTGACTTCAGTAACAAGCGATTAGTAGACGGTTCTACCTCTTTCACCTCTCCTGGTTCTCTCACTCCTGCTCTTAGCAACATTACCGTGGTTGCACCTCCAACCGCATCTTCCCCTTCTCTTTTTGCTCTCCTGCAGAAGGAATTTCCGTCTCTTCTACATCCCTGTTCTTCCTCTTCTCCCCCACTGCATCCAGTTCTCCATCATATTGAGGTAACGGGTGCTCCCACCTTCGCCCGTGCTCGACGTCTTCCTCCAGAGAAGCTCAAAGCAGATAAGGCTGAATTTGAACATATACTGGAGTTAGGAATAGTACGCCCTTCCAAGAGTTGCTGGTCTAGTCCTCTCCATATGGTACCAAAATCCGCTACTGGTGATTGGAGGCCATGAGGAGACTTCAAAGCTTCGAACGCTGTGACAACTTTTAACTATCCTGTTCCACACAATCAGTCCTTCAATTTCCATCTTGATGGCGCAACCATCTTCTCGAAGATTGATTTGGTTCGGGACTTTGGGCTTACCACCAGATCCCTGTCGCTCCTGACGACATACCAAAGACAGCGGTTATCACTCCCTTTGGTCTCTTCGAGGTCACGAGAATGCCTTTTGGTTTGAGGAACTCTGCCCAGTCATTTCAAAGATTTATTGACTCCATTCTTTGAGGCCTTCCTTTCGCGTGGGCTTATCTTCATGATCTCATCGCCAGCAAGTAACCCGAAGAACATCGGGAGCATTTTCGCGCCGTTTTGGCAATGTTGAGCGAATCTAGCATTCGTGTAAACCCGGCGAAGTGCATGCTCGGCGTTTCTTCTCCAACTTTTCTTAGCCACACGTTCTCTGCAGAGGGTGTACGTCTTCTGGAGTATCGTGTCGCTGCCATTCGTGCTTTTCCTCTTCCTCACCCCAGAAACAGCTTCGGCAGTGGTTATGGATGGTAAATTTCTACAATCCCTTCCTTCAGAATGCAGCTGAACTATTCATGAGCGCTGTAGTCTTCCGTTCGCAGGCAGACGACAAATATATATATAATATATATATATATTATTATATATATATATATAATATATATTATATATATATATATATATAATTATATTATATATATATATATATATATATATATATATATTATATATATAATAATATATATTATTATATATATATAATATAATTATATATATTATATTAATATATTTATATATTATATAATATATAATAATTATATATATATAATATATAAATATATATATGATATAATTTTATATTATAATTATATATATATATATATATCATATATATAATATAATATATACATATATATACACGATAACGAGAAATGTTATCGCGATAACCGATATATCGATAACGAAAATTATCATCGATAACCGATATCCGATAACTCGTGATAAAATTTGCCGATAAGGCGATAACCGATAATCCAAATTTTTATGTATTCATTTTATTATAAATAAAATGTTTAAAAAAACACGACTTTGGTTTATAATTAAATGTTTAAAAATAAATTTAATTTTAACTTCTTTTCATCTATTTTATAGATTATAATATAAAATTTTCAGTTTTCTTTACGACACGTACCCAGAAAATATGGGAATCTTGCTACTTGCTTTATATAAACTTGTAAAACTTTGCATATCTTATTAAATAAATTTAAATTTTTTTTCCCTTTTGCATCTCAGTGTTTTTTATATAAAATTTTTCTAATTTATGCTCTGATGTTTAGATTCTATAATCTATGTAAAACAAAGATAAAGGTTAATAAAGAATTTGAAATGAAATCAAAGAATTAGTTAATTACAATTTATCAATATAAAAATATAAATACTAGGTTCTGGCCTTCTGCAGCATTTGTATGGTCCCTTCATAAACATGAGCATATTAAAGTTTTCATCTGACAGAGAATTCTCTTAGCTCTGTAGATATCTTTGCCAAGGGAGAAAATCGCTCCACCGCAGCGCTAGACGGCATTGCAGTATTGTACCTTATAAAGAGATCAATGAGCACCTTTTCATTGTTAAAAGCTAGGTCTGACAGGCTGTCTGTCGATTTCGCCTGCAGCCACTTATTTACAATGAGAGCAGCTTTACTCTTGATTGATCTTTGATGACGTTGACCTTGAGTTAGTTCAGTGTAATCATCAGCATCACAGATGCTTGAGTAGTAGTCCTTCTCTTCCATGTCCTCTCCCTCGCTGCTGCTGGTACTGTTGGCGTTCTCGAGTTCGGTACGCCGCAATAACTCTTCCACCTTCTCCATCAGGGCCTTGACCTCTGACTATTTGGCCATTGTTTCTTCAAAAGCCCTCATCCACATCAGGTGAAACTTGGGGTGGAAGGCAGTGGCCAGAAGGTACTCCTCATCTTCAAAGGTGCTGGAGAACCCTTGTCTATGACGTCAGGAGGGATTGACCAGAGGATCGCAGAACTGAAGATTGGCATTGGTTTCAAGTCCAATCAGTTTTTTTGTCAGCAATGAGGCGTTGGGGATCAGGCAGCCCAGATAGCACTGTTTCTCCCCTTGGATTTAATCCAGTGCAACGGCGACTGGTGCCATGAGACCTGATAATTGAAAAAGAAATATTATTTAACTAGTTTTAAAATGGAAGCATTACTCTGCATTAGCTAAAAAAAGTAAAAGATATAAAGAATTGCAATACACGTTCGCTAATAATTTAGTTTATTTACCCTTATTTTCTGACATTATATATATATATATATTATATATATATAATATATATATATAATATATATATATATATAATATATTAGTATATATATATATATATTATATATATATATATAAATATTATAATATATATATATATATATATATATATATATATATATATATATATATAAAAAAAGTATCGCGATACCCATTATTGATAAAAGATTTTATCGGATAGCAGATAACTCGAAACCGTTATCGCGATAAATTATCGCCATATAGTTATCGGTAGTTTGGAACAAAAATTATCGCGATACCGATTATCGGTAAAAGATTTTATCGGATAACAGATAACCCGAAACCGTTATCGCGATAACGCCCACCTATATATATATATATATATATATATATATATATATATTTATATATTAGAATCATATATAAGATATATATATATATATTATATATATATATATATATATAATATATATATATATATATATATATAATTTAGGGTTGCCGACGCCCGGTGCGTGCGGTGCGCATGTCAAAATTTCAAGCGGCCTGGTCTGGTGCGGTGCGTGACGGAAGCAAGAGAAAAATTGGTGGTGGCGGTGAGGTGCCAGGCCTTTTGATTGAAGCGCACCGCACAGCTTCCCGCAAATTTCTATAAAAGAAAAAAATGAAAAAAGAAAATTTAGTTGGATATATATATATATATATATATATATATATATAATATATATATATAATATATATATATATATATATATATATATATATATATATATATATATATATATATATATAACGCTATATTATATATATATATATAATATTTATTATATATATATATTACGGTATTGTGGAGATGTGCTCTCTGTAGAAGTGGAAAGGAACTCTCTACGGAGCTGAACGGCAGAGCCGAACGCGCTTGAACCCTCGTGCACTCACTCAAATAATTTTTAATTTTTTTTAAAGTATTTTGGGCATTCATATCACAGCAGCCCATTTTAATTCCTGGTCTAGCTCCTAAGGTTGTAGTTTCTTTGATTTTTCCACCCGCGATTCGTTATTAGTGCCTCCCCTCACTTCCCATCTTCCTTCCCTTCCTTTCTCTCCCTCGCTCTACCTATTCCTACGCCTCTCACCATGTCCTCCTCGCGAGCTATGCATCTTCAACCCTTCTTCGTAAACAATCCTGAGCTTTGGTTTGAACTTGCCGAATCTGTTCTTCTGACTATCGAAGACGAGAAGGAGAGATATTCAAAGGTGGTGAATGCTCTCCCGGAGTCCTGCCTCCTCAAAATCAGGGATGGTATGGTGGCAACTAGAAGTTCTACAAACCCTTACAACACGCTCAAAGACCTTATTATCGACCGCTTGGCTCCCACCAGAGAGGAGCAATTGGAAACTCTGCTTAGGGGCATCGCACTGGGCGACCAAAATCCCTCGGAGTTGATGGTAGAGATGCTGAGTTTGTTGGGCGGCACACCATCTGCAAGAGAAGAGAAAATAATTCGCACCATCTTCCTACAGAAGATGCCCGCACGGCATCACAGTGTCTTGCAATCATTGGATCCGACGTTGTCCCTCACTGACTTTGCCGCTACAGCAGACAGAGTTTTGCGCCCTCTGACGGACCCTTTGGCCCCCAACGCCGTTTCCTCCGTTCCTCTTCCCTCTTCACCTCTTGCACCCCCTCAACCACCTCCTCCGCTACTCTTCCTCCCCCTCTTCTTCCTTACCCGCCTTCTGCAACCTTTCCTGCTCCTCCTCCTTCTCACCCAACCCAACCTTCCTACTCTCATGTTTTCGCGGTACACCCTTCTGCATCGCTCGATCCCGGATGTCGTGAAAGGAACGGCCATGGCTGGCGGTCAGCCGGCCGGCTGTTCCCTCACTAACAGCCATTAATATACTTTCGCTCACCGTGACGCAACTCCTTCAAACTTTCGTCCTTCTCGCGGTCCTCGTTCACCTTCTGCTTCTTCCTCACGCCAGCGTCAGTATCCGCATGGGTACTGTTATTATCACCATACTTTTGGCATGGACGCGAAGAAATGCGACCTCCCTTGCCCACTCCACCAGGGAAACTCAGCAGCAGGCCCGTCGTAGGAGCGACGGGAGATGCTGACTCTTTCTCTTCTTCTCCTCCTAATGCACAGGATGTTCTTCGTATCTACGATCAGTCCTCTAAACTTGCCTTCTTGATCGATTCTGGGGCCAGCCTTTCGTTGGTTCCCAGGGACCCTTCCCAGGACTCTGCTATCCCTCTTCCTGGCCGTCAACTTTTCGCTGCTAACGGCTCTTCCATTCCGGTATATGGAGAGCGTTTATGCACGTTGGATCTTTTTCTCCGCCGCAGGTTCACATGGATTTTTCTCGTCGCTGAGGTGACACAGCCCATCCTCGGTGCTGATTTTTTGTTCCATTTTAATCTTATGGTCGATCTTCGTAATCGCCGACTTGTCGATGGCGATACTTCTCTTTATACTCCCGGTGCTATTATCGCTTCTGCTCTAAAAGGGGTTTCTGCTATTGCTCCTCCAACTTCTTCGGTAGTCTCTCCCTTTCTTACCCTCCTGCAGAAGGAATTTCTTTCTTTATTGCATCCTTGCTCTGCAGACATGCCAGTTAAGCATTCTGTCGAGCATCATATTGAGACAGTGGGCCCTCCGACTTTTGCTCGGGCTCGTCGTCTTCCACCTGATAAGCTTAAGGCCGCCAAGGCCGAGTTTGAGCACATGATACAGCTGGGTATTGTGCGCCCCTCCAAGAGTTGTTGGTCTTCTCCGCTACACGTGGTTCTAAGGCACTACGGGGACTGGAGACCCTGTGGTGATTTTCAGGCCCTGAATGCTGCCACGATTCCAGATCGCTATCCGGTCAAACACATACAATCTTTCACATCCTACCTGGCCGGCAACACTATCTTTTCTTCTCTGGACTTAATTCGGGCATACCACCAGATTCCAGTAGCCCCGGAAGACGTCCCCAAGACAGCTGTGATCACCCCGTTTGGCCTTTTCGAGTATACGAGAATGCCTTTCGGCCTGAGATGCGCCGCTCAATCGTTTCAACGCTTCATAGACTCTATTCTTCGTGGTCTTCCGTTTGCCTGGGCTTATTTAGATGATCTTCTCGTTGCTTCCTCCTCTCCTGAAGAACATGCGGATCACCTACGTGCCGTCTTTGGTAGGTTGAATGATGCGGGAATTCGTCTCAATCCTACTAAGTGCGTATTCGGTGCGTCTTCTCTCACCTTCCTGGGTCACACAGTCTCGGCTGAGGGTATTTGCCCTCTTGTAGACCGTGTCGCCGCTATCCGCGCCTTCCCTCTTCCCCAAAACCAAAAGCAGCTTCGCCAATATCTGGGAATGATCAACTTCTACCATAAGTTTCTGAAATCAGCCGCAGCCCTCTTAGGCCCGCTTACCGCACTCATTCGTCCTAAACAGCGAGGCAGCACCACAAAAGTTGCCTGGTCTCCGGCAGCAGAGTCTGCTTTTGAAGCTTCCAAAGAAGCCCTCGCCTTTGCCACTCTTTTAGTTCATCCAGAGAATACCGCACCAGCGAGAGTGCAGGTAGATGCCTCCGATTTCGCTGTTGGTGCGGTGCTTCAGCAGTTCCAAAAGGGTGAATGGTGCCCACTTGCCTTCTTTTCACGCAAGCTCCACATATATGACATGATTGTTTTTTAATGTTAATATTTATTATTAGTTTTTCGATTATATTAAATAAATATGGATTGAAGGGTAAATTTATATTATTTTATTTTATTTTTATTTTATTAAAGTTATATTATATTTAGAGTGTTTTTTTTATGTTCTATTTCCAGTTTTTTTTTCTCGGCTTAGTCTTGGATTTGACTGAAGAAGACTCGAGTACCCGGGTACCGGAAAGAACTATAGAGTACACTCGATAGGGATTGTGGAACCACCGAAATAAATTTAGTGGTGGGTATTGAGGACGATAATTAGTGGTTTGGGTAATTGGAAGGGTATATGAGTGTATATTATTCATATTATTCGTTTGAAATCATTTTTGGTTATTTATATTGGATACATTGTGAAAGGAGAAATTGAAAAAATAAGGATCATATTTTTCTATTTTGTGTTATTTTATATTTTCCTGGTTCCTATATTGTGTATTGTATATTTTTTTATTTCCTATATTATGAAAAATCCTACTTTTTTTTTTAGTCATCTCATTTATTTAATGCAAACATGTCTTTGTAATTTAAAATGATTTTGTTTGAAAAGTGTAATTTGGGTAATAATAAAAATAATGTCATTGTACACAAAAGTTTCTTGTTTTTTGTTTATATTTGTAGAGAAAGCGAACCGCTTGTCAATTTGGTGATTTTTGTTATTTATATTTATGGGAATTATATTACTGTACCTTGCTTCTTGTTTTGTTTTTGTTTATAATTTAATTAATATTACTTTGTTTTTTTTTCGCTTATATGTTTATATTATATCGTTAGTTAGTTTTGACGATTGACGTTTTGACGAATTAATAAAGGACCGACGGTGTTTATATTTTTGTTTGTATGGTGTATATTCAAGTATATTGTACATTTGCATATTGCTTTTTGTTTGTATTGTGTATATCCAAATCCTTTGTACATTTGTTTGTGGTTTTTTTTTTATATTTTGAGTTTGTATTGTGTATATTCTAGTGTATTATACATTTGTTTTTTATTTGTATTTATTATTGTTTTGCTTCCCTATTAAATTAAAATTGATATTGTATGTTCATTTGTTATTCTTATTAACGAGAAATTTAATATTAATAAAGGACAGTTGTTTATATATATATAATATATATATATATATATTATATATTATATATATATATATATTTTATATATATATATATATAATATATTATAGAAATATATATATATATATATAATATAATATATATATATATATAAATATTATATATATATATATATAATATATATATAGTTATATATAGTATATATATATTATATATATATATATATATATTATATATATATATATATAAAGATATTTTTATATATATATATAATATATATATATATATATATATATTAATAAAATTGTGAACGTGGGCATCTTTTATTCGCTCCTTGACTTTCCCAGCCAGATACACCCACGTCTTTCTAGAGTCGTTTTGTTTATAGAAACAACTACAAAGCTTAGATATAAAAATTACCTCAGTCGAAGGAAGAGCCGCCGATTCAACGACTCGTTTTAATGTTAAATAATGCATCTTGTTTGCGCTCTACAATATCCCTTTACAAAGTGCTTACAGTATTGAAATTTATCGACGTTAAAATCTCGTGTATTATGCGCTGCTTTTCAATTTCCCTCAAATATTCGCATATTAGCAATCTTCGTTTGACTTATCAATGATAGCTGGGCCAAATAATTTTGGCCGCTTTACTATCTACCTCGATAGTTTGACATGCACTAGTAAAAACTATATCATGTTATGCTTTGTAAGTTTCTTTGCTTGTCGAGATAATTACAGGGAATAAATTAGATTAGTTTTTTAAATTTTCTACATTTCTTTCATATGTAATCATGAAATATTTGATAAAGCATTCTTGGAGGCTGGCAGCAATCAGATTTTTTGGTATATTTTCTTAATGTTGTTCTTTCAGAGAAATAAACCTTCAAAACATTTTTCATTTTTTTTCTGTCAAAATTCTATGTAAACCCCAATATAAAGAACTCTCCTCAGAAAGGTCAGCATGCTAGTTCAGGAGGGCAGTGTTCATTATAATTGCAAAGCTTATTAGCTATGCAGCAAAACGTTAAGTCAGGCTGATAGCAAGAGTTGTGAAAAAAGGCTCTAACTAGTGATGGGACGATCAATCGTCATCGTCAATTTTTGACGATTAATTGAACAAATATTAAGAATTTTAGATATTAAAACAATATATATATATATATATATATATATATATATATATATATATATATATATATATATATATATATATATATATATATATATATATATATACCATAACTGCTGCTCTCTGCTGTTTCTATATATATATTTGTTTCCTTACTGTAATTTATGACATTCCAGTGCCTAATGGTTCGCCTTTCTGTTCTGCGTTCATATCCACACTCATCCTCAGGACATCATCTTAGAGACACCACCTTTTATCCACATCATATATACACATTTATATCCACACCCCTCTTCTAGACAACATCTTACAGACACCCTTATCCCTATGTGTGGAAAGAAAAAATTGCCAACATCGTAAGTCCTGCGTGTCGTAGAAGGCGACTAACGGACGGTGGTAGTTAGGTTGGCTGTCCACTACCACTTATCTTTTGCCAGGAATGCTAATGCATGCCTCGGAGAAGGTCGTGATCAGCAGTAAGTGAGTCTTCTATCTTTCGGCGACAATGTATGAATCGTATGGGTACATGGAATGTCAGAGGAATAAATGTTGAGAAGAGGAGAGAGGTGATGGATGTATTTAGAATGGGCGAATTTGATTTGCTCGCCGACTGAAACAAAGATTAAAGGAAACCGTCAAAATGAGCGGTGTGGTGTGGAAAGGAATGAGAGGGGGAAAGAAGGATTTGCAATTCTGATAAGTGACTTGTGGTAGAAAGCTATGGTAGATTTTGTGTTTGTGAGTACTAGAATTCTAAAGGTTAAATTTAAGTTTGAAAATGTCAAAATTTGTGTGGTTGTGACATATGGTCAATCTGAGGGTAATGTTGAAGAGAGTGCGATTTTCTGGGATAATCTGAATGATGTTCTGGATGGGGTGAGTTGGAGCTTCAGATTGATTGTGTTGGGGGACCTAAATGGTTGGATAGGTGATCAGAAAAGAGATGGTATAACAGGTGGTTTTGGGGTGTCGGGAGAAAATGAGAATGGTAGGAAGGTGATTGATTTCTGTGAGGAGAGAGGTATGTGTGTAAGTAATACTTTCTTTAAACACAAGAGTATCCATAAGTATACTAGAGTTGGTGTAGGTAGAGATGGTATCGAAGTGAAAAGTATGATTGATTTTGTGTTGGTGAAAGAAGATGTTGAAGTATGTGTTGGATGTTAAATCAGTGAGGGGTTTAGAATGGGATTATCGGATCATTATGTTGTTCTATGTAAAATTAAGTTAGTGGGGGCTTGGATGGAGAGGAAGGTGATACGGAAAGAAGTGGGTAGAATTAAGAGTGAGAAGTTAAGTGAACAAGGTAACTTTTTTTTATAATTTTTTTTCTCCTTCCAGTCAAATAGGGGTTGATGATGTGAAAAACGAAGTTTAAAAAATAAATGATAAAATTTGAAATAATTTGAAAAAAAAATCCCATCTAAAAATACTTAAAAAAAAGGACCTCTTTCTAGCTCATATAATTTTTTTTTTTACATTCCCTTTGGTCTATATTCACATAAGTATATTGTTTAGTACATATCTAGGAATATATTCTGCCAAATTTAAACAAATTTCGCTGAATATTTTTTTTTAAAGGATTTTTATGAAGAAAAATGAAAAAATTAGCAACAAAACAGTCAAATGTGAAATATTATTTAAAAATAATAAATATAATTTTACAAAATTCACTAGAAACACTCTAAAAGGACTGATTTTCATAACCTGTAACAAAAAAGTTAATAAAAGTAATAAATTTGTGGTAAATTTGGGTTGGGTCAAACAGAACCCAACCCGGACTTACATGTCTCATTTGGAACTCGGACACGAAAGAAAGATGTTTGGAAGTATATTAGGAAGAAAAAAGAAATATTAAAAGGTGCATACGTAGGAGAAAAGAAGAGGTAAATGAACAGTTTGGAAGGAAGATAAATGGGGACTTAAAAGGGAATAGGAAGCTCTTCTGGAAGGAAGCGCGTAAGGTTAAGAATGAAAATAAGGGGAATCTGCTTAGAATAATGAACAGGGATGGTGCTTTTGTAACTGATGAAGTGGATGTGAGGTGTGTGGAAAGAACACTTCGAAAATCTGTATAATATTAACAGTAATGAAGAGGTGATAATGAATGTGTGTGGGTTTGATGGTGTAAGAAGGAACAGGTATTTTGGGGATGAGGTCATGGGTAGAGTGAGAAAGTTAAAGAATGGTAAATCTGCAGGTATAGATGAAATTACTTTTAAGAACGGAGGCGAGATGGTGACTGATTGGATTTGGAAGTTGCGTTTATGGAGGGTATAGTTCCGAGGGATTGGAGGAGAGCAGTAATAATACCCTTATATAAGGGTAAAGGAGATAAGAATTATAGGGGAATTAGTTTATTGAGTGTTGTAGGGAAGATATATGCTGGCATTTTAGTCGAAAGAGTGCGTCGAGTGACTGAAGGACTGATTGGTGAAGAACAAGGTGCGTTTAGGAGTGGTAGAGGATGTGTGGATCAAATCTTTACATTGAAACAAATGACTGAGAAAATGAGGGAGAAGAATAAATTGTATTTAGGTTTTATGGATTTTGCAACAGGCGTATGATAGGATTAATAGAGGAAGCTTTATGGCAGGTGTTAGTGATATGGTGTTGTTGGTGGTAGGTTTCTGAATGGAATCAAAGTATGTATGACGATAGTGAAGCGTGTGTAAGAATAAATGGTGTCAAAAGTGATTGGTTTAATATTAATAGCGGAGTGAGGCAGGGATGTGTTATGTCTCCTTGGTTATTTAATTTGTATATGGATGGGGTTAATAAAAAATTAGAGATGGAGGTGGCAGGAAATGGTGTTAGAATGATGGAGAATGGAGGCGAGTGGAGGGTGCCCTACCTATTATATGCGGATGATTTGGTTTTGTGTGGTGATTCTGAAGAGAGTTTGAGAGGATTGGTAGAGATTTTGCAAGGTGTATAGAGGAGGGTTTGAAAGCAGATGAATGAGAGTAAGGTAATGGTTGTAAGTGAGGACAGGAAGTCCTCGGTTTGAAGTTATGTTAGATGGTGAGCAACTGGAACAAATGTCTTGAGTTTAAATATTTAGGATATATGTTGGATGAAAAGGGAACGGATGATGAGTGTAGTAAGAAAGTTGTAAATGGCAAGTAGGTGGCTGGTGCAATTAAATCGTTGGTGAATGTAAAGGGACTAAGTCTTGAGTGTTGTGCTAGGGTCTTACATGAGGGTATGTTACCTGTGTTAATGTATGGCCAAGTGCCCAGTGAGACCAGGTCAGATAAGGAGAGAGTGCAAGATCTAGAGTTCATGTGTTGAATGAATAGATGTCTTACTAGAGTGTTAGTGGCAGAAAAGTGTTTTTAAATGAGAATAGACATGTTAGAGTTATGTGGTGACGAAGAGGGGTAAAATGTCAGGAAGATAAATAGATGAAAGTACGTTGAGATGCTTTGGTCATGTGGAAAGGATGAATGACAGTCTGTTGGTTAAGCGGATGTATAGTGGTGTGTGTTGGGAATCGATCGGCTGGGAGAAAAAGAAGAAGTGGATGGAGTCGGTAAACGAATGTCTGACGGAGAGAATTGAGTTTGGCAGAGGCGAGAATAAAGGTGCATAATAGGAGTGAATGGCGGGGTTCTCTGAGGGGGTATGGATTTGTGGCCCAGGGGATGAACCCTACACTTGACTTGATATGCCATAGTGAGGGATCCGTCTTCAATCTTGTGAAGCGCTCTAGAGACAGGATTTTCTGAATACAGCTTGAGTTCTCACTACAAAAAGGCTATAGAGGGGCGGTAAGGCTGGGCTGGGCTGGGCTTTCTTTTCGACTTGTGTCATATTCTTCTACTACTTGTCTTTTCTGAGTCATGTCACGCACCTTACCCCCAGTCTTAGGTAAAAAAAAAAAAAAAAAAAAAAAAAAAAAAAGAAATAATATATGTATATATATATATATATATATATATATATATATATTTTTTTTTTTTATATACAAAAAAAAACAATTTATAAACGGGTAGAGCCCTAATCAAGGAGGAGGAGGTGTACTCGTTTTTAACGTCCAACAGGACAGGCCAAGCTTGGAGAAGACCAGCTCATTGCCCACCGACCAGTTGCAAACCACTAGGACCCTGCTTTGTTGGGCAGTGGCTCTAACACTGAAGCTATCAGGCGCTTATATAAATAAATAAATTTATTTAAAAAACATATATACATATATATACATACACACATACATACATATATACATATACATACACACATACATACATATACACAACATATATACACAAATATAAATATCACTACTATTATTAATACTATCACTATCATTACTATCCTTATCACTACTATCACTGCACTATGTTTTAATATTAATATTGTTATGCCTACACAATATTTCACAATATATTAATATTATTTACCACTATTAACTATATTAAAAATTTTCATTAACCAATATTACACTGTATTATTATTATCATTATCACTACAATCACTGTTATTACTATTATTTTTTTTTGTTATATATATTTTCATATATATTAATATTATTTAAAACTATTCACCATAGTAAATTATCATTTATTAACATTATTATTAGCATTTTATCACAAAATCACTGATATTTACTATTATTATGTTAAACACGATATTATATAACCACCACCATTCCTTGAGGAAAGATAAATGATAGGGGTTTCCAGCCACTTGCTACCAGTGGAAGAGAATTTGGAAAAATTTACTTCATATGACTCGACGATAGACTTGGAAAACGCAGCTCCACCTTCCAATTTAGTATTTTAAATTTCTTCTTTATAATTTATATTTAGCATTTTAAATTATCCAAAACTTCTTAAAAGAAATGATTTAAAAAGAATTTTGTTGCTCCTCTCCAACCCAGATTTTCGATAAATTAATTGCTGTTTAAAATTTTGTTTTTAAGGTAAAATCATCTAATTTCTTTTTTTCTTTGAAATTTCTAGCCACCATGGATCGATCAAATATTAACTTTCTCTCTCTATTCTCTTAAAATATTCCAATAAAATCTTCAAGATTCCCAGATTGGACTTCATCTCTTCAATAAATCGCCTCTGAATATCCTTCTTCTTCTTTCCAAACTCTCTCTCTCTTCTGGTCCCTCTGTATTTCGCCTCCCCTCTGGTTTCCACTGAGTCCACACTCGTCGAGGGAATTCGAGATCATATATACTTATATATATACATATATATGCTAACATATATATATATATATATATATCAGTGGCAACTCTGCCTTTATTTACATGTTTTGTGCAACGACCCACTTTTTTTCCTATAACGATATTTTGTTAATTATTTGTCAAAAATTTCACATTTACTCCTTATATATATATGACATATATATATATATATATATATATATATATATATATATATATATATATATATATATACATATATATATATACTTTTCATTAATTTTTTACTTTTTCTCTATTATATATATATACTATATATATATATATATATATATATATATATATAACGCGTATAAGAAGTATATATAAGGCTTCGATTTTCCTCGCGTTGCAATTATAAATGCAACTTTCCTTAAAACGTATCTCATCGGGATACTGAACGAAATATTTTGAAAATGTTTTAAATGATTTAACATTAACTAAATACGGAAAACTTCGTTGCAGGGCCTGTCCCCACGCTAGCTCGCTTTTAAATTTTTTATGTATATGTTCTTGTGAAGTTCAATTTCGATAAGTTTTCAACTCATTTAAAAATAAATCTTCATTGAAATAATATATATATATATATATATATATATATATATATATATATATACATATATATATATATATATATATATATATATATACTATTTATATATATATATATATCTATATATATTTATCTCATAATATAAATATATATATTTAAATAAAATATATATATATATATATATATATATATATATATATATATATATATATATATATATATATATATTATTAATATATATATATATATATATATATATATATATATATATATATATATATCTATATCTATATCTATCTATATGTATATATATATATCATATATATATATATATATATATTAGCAGTATATATGTATATATGTATATAATAGTAATATATATATATATATATCATATATATATATATATTTATATATATATATATATATATATACATATCTATATATATCTATATCATATATATATATATACATATATACAGATATATGCTTATATATCCTTATATATATATATATATATATATATATAAATATATATATATACATATATATATATATATATATATATATATATATATATGCTATATATATATATATATATATATATATATATATATCTCTATGCTTATATATATAAAATATATATATATATATATATATATATATATATAATATATATATATATATATATATATACTCTCATATATAATACTCTCATATATTATATATATATAATATATATATATATTATATATATTATTATTATTATTATTATTATTAATTATTATTATCTCATTATTATTATCCTCTTGCTTGCCCAAAGATTGAATTTATAGGTGTGCTTACACGGAACAGAAAAAAGTAGTAGAAGAATATGACGGAAGTAGTCGAGAAGAAAGCCCAGCCTTACCGCCCTTCATTTACCTTTAAGTGAGAACCCGTCGCAGTCAGAAAAATCACCTGGGGCTTCAAGGGACTGCGACGTACCCTCACTATGGTAAATGTGGGGTTCATCCCCTGAACAAAACCAGCAACCATACCTCCTTAGCCGAAATTCCTCCTATTATGCACCTTTCTTCTCGCCTCTGCCAAACTCACGGGCTCCTCTCCTCGAGGCATTTCAGCACACTGACTCAATCCCGCTTTTCTTCGTCCCAGCCGGTCGATTCCCAACTTACACTCACCACTATACACCCGATTTAACCACCGACTATCGTCCATCCTTTCCACATGACTAAACCATCCATCTCAGCAATGTACTCTCGTTTGTTCTCTCATTTACCTCCCTTTTTCTTTGCACCACAACCCCTTAATATCGTTCCATTCCTCATTTTATCCAATTTAAAAGGTCACAGAGCCTAACTTTGAGATTGTCTGTCAGCACATTGTACTTCATGAATTGGAGCCTGCTATTCCAGACCATGGTTTTTCACTACTGTACATTAACACACGCAAGCAACAACATACCCTCATGCAAAGCCCTAGCGCACTCAACACTTAGTCCTTTTACATCTCCTTTTCATTCAACATATATCTAAATATTTAAATACTAAGACACTTGTTCCAGTTTGCTCCTGTCCAGCGTAACCACACCGGGACTGTTTGTATAACCAAACCTTGCTGTATCTAAGTTTTACTTTTCCAGGAAACCTCCTTTTACAAACCCTGCCAAAATCCTTCTATCAATCATCTCTCAATTGTGTCAGATTAAAGATAGATTTACATTCTCAGGACATTTTAATTGTTGCCACGTTATTTCTGCCGGAAATGTTTCCTCAGTATGATTCCATCTTTCCTAAGAAAAATGTAAATGAAACCTATAAAAAGTGTACACTTTTATTGACATAAGGAAACTTAAAACTTAGAGGAATCTGTCCATAATTTTATAGCCTACAGAAGAATTTACAGTTTCTATGTCTGGAGCATAGCTTTATTCAGGTTTATTACAAGAAAGAAATCACTTGGAAGCTACTTTTGGTAAAGTGGAAAACTATTGAAAGTTTTGTAACCATTTCGATGACAGCATTCAAACTGAGCCTTATTTTCCTGCTATTTTAAAAGGACCAGGCTGTTTATTAGAAACCCCATAGGAAGCGAAGGGCTTTCCGCCTTAGCAATGCTTTCAATCGAGAAAGACTCTTTATTATGGGCTGCAAGTTTAATAATAAAGTGATTATTAATTTGCTAGCGTCATGAATAGAAGAGGAGCGACTTTCTTTTGACTAAATTGTAAAGGCCAGTTACGCAACTTTTTTTAAAATAATTGTAAATTTTTTTTTTCTAGATTAATGCTTTAAGGTCATGAATGCTCTCTTTTTTGAAACACACTCATTTATTATATCTAATATATATATATATGTATATACACTATATATATCATATATATCATATATATATATATTAACATATTTTGATATATATTCACTCATATATATATATATATATACATATATATATATATACTCTTTACATATATATATATCTATATATATATATATATATACCATATATGCTATAATACTATATATATTGTGTGTGTGTGGCCGGAGTAAAATACGGCTTCTGAGAGACAAGTCACGGCACTTGCCTGATATATATATATATATATATATATATATATATATATATATATATATAACATATATATATACTTAACATATAATATCTTATATCATATACTTATAACTATACATATATATATATATATATATATATATATATATATATATATATATATATATATATATATATATATACACACACTGATTGTATATGAACTTACATGTTTGAAAACTGGAGTTATTAAAATGTTCAATATTCAAAAATGACTTTTAATTTACTACGCTATATAATGTATTGAACAGAATACCTATTATATTTTCTATTTTTAGTATACTGGAAACTTTGCTTTACGCAAGGAAGCCAGATAACCGGATAATGGATATTGAGAAATTATTGAAGATATTAATAGACTGTAGATATCAGATACATCTAATATATTATATATATATATAAATATATATATATTATATATATATAACTATATACTATTTATATATATATATATATATATATATATATATATATATATATATATATATATATATATATATATATATATACACTATATATATATATATATATATACATATATATATATATGTCAGTTTTGCCTTTTGTTTTTATTTGTGATGGCAGGTTTGCGTGGGGGCGGGCTTTTATAATGACTACCAATATCCGCAGCAAACTCTGCATGCCTCTGTGGGAGATATCACCTCTATAACCAAACACTAACCTTTACGCACATTCACGAGTTTCAACCTCTAACTCGTTTAATAATTCAACTATAACTTATTTCATAATTCCGACTAAAGGTTGGAGTGTATTTATAGGCGTCGTCAGGAGGGGGCAAGAACGCTGCTAAAAGTGTTTACTCTTATAGAGTCTACCTGCGATTTACGATCAACGTCTCGTTCGGGTGGCCGTTAAGTACGTTTGCTTGATATATGCAACCCTTAATAACTATTTATATATGCTGCTGCTCCCTATATATATATATATATATATATATATATATATGTATATATATATATATATATATATATCTTTCTATATGTATATATATATATATATATATATATATAACATATATATATATATATATATTTATTATAATATATATATAGCATATATATATATATATATATATATATATATATATATATATATATATAATATAAATATATATATATATATATATATATTGTTATGATTATATGGCTGGCTGGCTGCAATCGCATCATTTTCTCACATTTCTCTTGCCGATACGAGGTCTTCTCACTCATTTTGTTGTCTTAATTTGTAGATAAGAACTGTGTTGTTGTTCTATCTCTATGTTTTCCCATGTTTGATATGTATCTATAGAATTCTAGATTTTGTGTTCAGTCAGATTCTCAATTCTTTATTAAGTGTTTAGGTTCGGTAAGCATTAAAATTATCACTCCGTGACGCCACTCTATAATTCTGGCACCGCCTCAAATTGTGAAGGATTGCTAGTTCAATTTCATCAGATGCGGATATTAGGAGATTCCTTAAAGTACGTACGTTTTACTTTTGGCTTTGTAATAAATTTTGTGTATTTACTTCTTAAAAGTAGAAATTTTGTAACACATGATCTTACTTGTCCATATGAGGTTAATTTCATTTTTAAAAAACTATTTTTATTACAACACAGAAATTAGTGATTTTCAACATAGTTTGCTATACTTTTAATTTTTCTGTTAACATCTTTCAATGCTAGTAAAATTATTAGCCTATGACCATATGTTTCAGATATATATATATATATATATATATATATATATATATATATATATATATATATTATAACATATATATATGTATATATATATATATACTCTTTAATATATCTTTATATATATATATATATATATATATATATATATATATATATATATATATATATATAATATATATATATATATATATAACTATATATATATGTAGCAATAATAGCAGTAGCCTTGGCCTTGTACAACCAGCAATAGCTTAACAGCCCCTTTAATAACTGCTCTGCTGCTGCTGCCTTAGCCAGCAGCCTTTTAACTATGCTGCTATATGCTGCTATGTATAACAACAACTTATTATGTATGCAGCTATGTATGGCCCAACAACTGTGTAGCTGTAACTGGCTGCCTGCAGTAGCAACCTTGTAGCCAGCAGCAGTAGCTAGCCAGCAGCGGCCTTGTAGCCTTAATGGCCTGTAACAACTGGCTGCAGCTGCCTGCATCTTTATGCTCGCTGCTGTAGCGCAATACAGCCTTGGCTAGCCACAGTAGCATAACAACTGGCATAACTGCAACAGCAGCACAACTAGCTTATGTAGTAATAATATGTAACTAACTTATATATATGTACCTGCTATTGTTTACTGATGAAGATTTGAAAAGGAAGAACTCAGATAAAATTGGAAATGGTAGCAGTGAAAACGAAGAAGATACCAATAATTCAACTAAGACTACACAAGAGGCGAATCCCTCCTACTTTTGCATATTTCATGATGAAGAACCACGCAAGCTGGCACCTCACGACGAGTCAGATATGGGTCCAGATTTCGGAGCTAGCGTTTCAAGTAGATGACAGTCATGAAAATGACACATTGGTAGATACGTTGGACATTCATCTATGATTTCGACTGAGAAAAAGAAACAGTTACTGAAAGAGTGTTGGATTCCACTTAAGACCTATAATTTTTTGGAAGATGCTACCCACTTAAAGAGGAAATTCAATTATGAATGGTTGGAGGCATATTCACCTTGTCTGACATGCTCCAGGCGCCTAAAGGGAGCATTTTGCAAGTTTTATATTTTATTTCCACCAAATAATTGGTAGATACGTTGGACATTCATCTATGATTTCGACTGAGAAAAGAAACAGTTAATGAAAGAGTGCTGGATTCCACCTAAACTTTTTGGAAGATGCTACCCACTTAAAGAGGAAATTCAATTATGAATGGTTGGAGACATATTCACCTTGGCTGACATACTCCAGGCGCCTAAAGGGAGCATTTTGCAAGTTTTGTATTTTATTTCCACCAAATAAAAGTTCGTTCAGAGGGGGTCCTAGGCTCCTTAACAATAAGACCTTTCACTAAATATAAAGATGTTCATGCGGTTTGTAAGGGACATACAAACACAGAGTGTTATAGAAACTGCTGTTGAAGCACAGTGTTCCTACAGGACGTGCCGGTAGACATCCAAATTAACCAGCATTCTAAGAAAATCATAGAAGAAAATAAAAAAATATTATCCTCAATAATTTCATGTGACATTTTCTGGTACGCGCGATTTACCGCTTCGGGGTAAGCATCATGATGAGAGAGTGTTGCAAGATTTGTGCCGCTGAATAGATGCCGGAGATCAGTCATTGAAAAACTGATTTGAAAAGGGGAAGAAAAGAAATGCCACATACCAATCAGTTAGATTCAGAATGAGATCATTTCTCTATGTGGTACTACTAAAAAGGAAAGCATCGTTAATAAAGTAAAGGAAGCCTGCGTAAAACACTAGCAGATGAAACCGCTGATCTTTTATGGAGAAGGAACAATTTCCATTCCTGTTTGCGCGCTATTTTCGACAAATAGTCCAATGAAGTAGAGGAATTTATTGGCTTTGTAGAGCTGAAAGCGCTTGACGCAAACCATTGCGAAAGCTATTGACGATTTTGTCACGACCAAAGAACTGGATCCAGAAATGCGTGGACTTGGTTTCGATGGCTGTTCTACGATGTCAGGCAAAGAAGGAGGTGTTCAAGCAATATTGAGGAAAAAGTATAAAAAAATTTTGTTCTTTCATTGCTCTTCACTAAAACAAAATCTAGTAGTAAAAAATGATTTGAAGACACAATACCAAATCACTAATACTGCGGAACTATAAAGGACATTATTACGTTTTTCGCGAGTCGGTCTTGAGGAGAAAATTAATGCCAAACATCCCAAGCCTATCTGCCAGACCAGATGGTCTGAACAACATAAGTGCATCAGAGTGTTTAAGGGGCACTTTGTACGAATGATGCAAGCGTTAGAAATCCCCGCTTCCATTGAAAGAAATACCGCCACAAGAAAAGCGCTTTTCAGTTGCATTCGGCGGCATATAAGTCGTCATTCATCATGGCTATGATATTGATCGCGAGGTACTCTGCGATGTTAGAGCCAAATGCTCTCCAATCCAAGAACTTGGATATCGTCAAAACCTCGCAGCACATTCAAAACATTGTTTGTGGAAATGGTTGGGAGCCATCGGAAGGAGTTGAGAAAATCATTGATATGAGAGTGTGCAAGAAGCTAATCAATCGCCGAACGCTGGGACTTGATCACAGACTAACCTAACAGGGTTTTGGTGAGCAGCAGTACCGCAGCAACCATCCAAAAACCGTACCACTGCGTTCGGCATCAAAACTACGCGTGCGCCGCATCCGGATTTTATAACTTCTTCTTTAGAATTACGGTTTTCTACTGAAAATACATGCATTGACATATCTACATCCTTTCCACATGCTACTCTTAACAATCGATGAGTTAAAGGAAAAAGACAGCTTCATTTTATAGTTTTTACCACTTAGATGGCATAGAAGAAGAGCAGAACTTAGGTACAAAATTTGGAAGGACAAGAGCTGAGTAGTGAAGAACTAAAAGATCTTGTCTCCCAAGTCTTAAAGGAGACTGAACCTTTCTTTCCGTCGACGAAAAAAGCTTTGATGATACTACTCGCCCAACCATGCACCACCAATGAAGTTGAACACTCTTTCAGTACTTTGCTAAGGATCAAGACTTGGCTGCGAAGTACTATGGAAGACGATAGGTTAAACGGACTGGCTATGATGAGTGTACACAGAAAAATTGTGTTTGGACAATTATGATATTATTATTTTATTCAAACAGTAGTTGATAATTACGCGTCGAACCCAAGAGAAATTACTTTCTTAAACTTGTATCTTGTTTTGCAACTGCTCCTATATTGTAGATTTTCCATCATTGGATATTGTATTTGATATTCTAATATTCCATTGTTTTAATAAAATAATTTTTTTAAATATTAATCATTTAATAATCCATACAAATGTTTCTAGTTTTACATGTCTTCTTTCTTTTATATATATATATATATATATATATATATAAGTTCTCTGCTACTATATATATATATATATATATATACTATACTATACTTCTGCTAACTATATATATATATATATATATATATACTCTCTTTCTCTTTCTTAATATATATATAAATATATATATATATATATATATATATATATATATATATATATATATATATATATATATATATTATATATATATATATATATATATAATTTATAAAATTTTCAGCTCCCCCCCTAGGTTTGAAGCTGGCGACGCCCATGAGTGTGTGCCTAAGTTTACATTAACTCTTGTAATACATCTTGTAAATCTCGAATCTCCTAATTTCGATGTTGTGTGGCTTAAAATCTTTCTTCCTTCTACAATATTCTTGTGCTACTGCTACTGTTCTCCTAACAACAGATTTTCACGACTTTTTTGAATATCTTACTTCTCACGAGACTGTTATATCTTCTCATCCAAATACAGAGGTCCTCTATTTAGGGGATTTCAATGTACGCAATACTGAACGGTTGGGGTCCTCTCATACTGATTTAGGTGGGGAGGCCGAATCATTCGGCATTCTCAACGATCTGGAACAACTAATTAAAGAACCTACACACATTCCAGATCGTCCAAGCCAATTCTTGAACACACTTGACCTATGTTTCACCACTAGTCGTTCTCTCTATAAATACACTATTTTCGCTCCTATTGGTAAATCTGACAACAATCTTATATCTCTTAATTCTAACACTTTCTCTCCAACTGCACCATCCTGCCCTGTGCGTTCTTTCTGGCACTTTGATCCGGCCGATTGGGGGGGCCCGTCCACTTCACACCAACTATAATGGAATGACTGCTTTGACTGGTGACGCTTCGGCTTCTGCCACTAAGGTGGGAGCTGTAATCGTTGATGGGATGAGCAGGTTCATTCCTTCGACTAAATCTTTCTCTCCTCATAATCCATGGTTCGATCGTACTTGCTCTCTGGCCATTCAGGCTAAAGACAATGCGCATCGGGGGTGGAAAAATTCTCGTTCTCATATCACACTGGCTAATTTTCATTCAGCTAGAAATCGTTGCAGGGATACTCTTCAACGAGCAAAGCGGGCTTTCATCAAACGAAAGTGCGCCTCTTGCCAAAAACATCAACAAACTTCTGTAAATCTACCTTTCCTCCTCTTATTCGATCTGATGGTTCTGTTGCCAACTCTCCAAATGAAAAGGCCAATCTCTTTGGCCTCCTATTTTCCTCTAATTCAACCCTGGACGATTCTGGTATTCCTCTTCCTCCTCCTGCTCTTCTAAGGTGTCCTATGCCTGAGATTACATTTGATCGGGTGCATGGGCTCCTGAAATCTATGAACGTTAGGAAGGCGGGTGGCCCGAATGGTATTCCTCCTAGAGTTTTGAGGGAGTGAGCTTCCGTGCTGGCCCCTCTCGTTCAACTATATTCTCTATGCCTCAATACTAGCGCTTTCCCTCAATTTTAGAAGCGTGCATATGTCCAACCTATTCCGAAAAAAGGAAGCCGCTTTATCCTTCTAACTATAGCCCTATAGCTCTAACTTGTATTCTATCCAAGATCTTTGAAACCCTTCTCAACTCTCATTTCTTAGACCATCTGAAATCTCATTCCCTTCTTTCCGATCGCCAGTACGGCTTTTGGCGCCTCGAGGTCTACTGGTGATATACTTTCCTATCTAACAGATTTATGGTTTCCCGCCCTTAGGAATAACGGGGAGAAGCGTGGTGGAGCTTTACATATACAAAACATTTGATCGGGGTATGGCACGCGTCACTGCTCTCCAAGCTCCCCTCCTCTTTGCTTACTTATGTCTAGCTTTCTTTCAAATCGCTCAATATCGGCTGTTGTTGATAGCTCTCCAAGCTCCCCTCCTTTGAATTTCCTCCTCTTTGCTTACTTATGTCTAGCTTTCTTTCAAATCGTTCAATATCGGCTGTTGTTAATGGGCGACTACTTTTTCTGTCAATAGTGGTGTTCCTCAGGGTTCTGTCTTATCTCCTACTTTATTCTTGCTTTTCATTAATGATCTCGTCTGCACATCTAATTCTATCCACTCATATGCCAATGACTCGACCCTTCATTCTTCAATTTTCAATTCTGCTCCCTCTTACTTCTAGAATTGCCTATCATCTTAAACTTTCCAATTCCATTTCCGGGTGAAATTTAATTCTTTAAAAACCCAACTTCAACAAATCTCCCTCTCTAAGACACCTTCTAACTTTCCTATCTCTTTCGACGATTCTCTCGTCTCTACTGTTGACAGAATAATCATCCTTGGCCTTAACATAAAAAAAAATGTCTTGGAAACCTCACATCACAAGAGCTGCTAGGGCGGCCTCAAAGTAACTGGGAGTTCTGTTTAAACTGCGAGACTTTTTTTCCTCTTCTCAGTTACTCCAGCTATACAAGGGTCTTATCCGCCCTTGTATAGGTACTTTGCTTTCTCATATGGGGGGGCTCAGGTTTCACCCAGCTTTTGGATAGGGTCGAGTCAAAGGCAAAAAGACTTATAACCTGTCCTGTACTTTCTAGTTCACTTGACCCTCTTATCTTTGCGGCGAGATGTTGGTGCTTTATCTCTTTTCTATAGGTATCGCAGCGGCATGTGTTCGAGGGAACTTTCCACTCGCGTGGCACCACCTTTAATACGCCCTCGTAGCACAAGGGGTGCTGTGTCGGCACACGAGTATTGTGTTGATATTAGCAACTCCAGACTAGTTCGCTGCGGTGCTTCCTTCTTTCCTGCCACCTATGTCTGTGAATTCTCTTCCATCTTCTGCGTTTCCTTCTCAATTTAATCTCCCTCACTTTAAAGCCCGCGTCTGTGCTCATCTGCGTAATTTACGTTAGTTGAATTTCTGTTGAGTTTAACACCCCCTCCTATAATAGGGCTTTGCCCGTGAGCTGCGGTGACAACTAAAAAAAAAATTATATATATATATATATATATATATATATATATAATATATATATATATATATATATATATATATATATATATATATATATATATATATATATATATATATATTCTTTCTTTTTTTTTCCCAAGAATGGGAGTAAGGTGCGTGACGCGCATCGAAAAAGTATTAAAAAAGCATGACATAAGTCGAAAAAGAAGCCCAGCTCACCGCCCCCTCAGTACCATTAATTAGCGAGAACTCATCGCAGTCCCAGAAAATCCACCCTAAGGCTTCATGGGACAGCTGTGATGGACCCTCACTATGGTAGATCGTCAGTGTAAGGGTTCATCCATTGGCCCAGGTGCAGCCATACCCCCTCACAATCCCCGCCATTCACTCCTGTCATACACCTTTCTTCTCGCCTCTACCAAACTCACATTTCTCTCCTTCAGACATTCGTTCACCGACTCAATCCACTTTCTCTTCGGTCTCCCAGCCGGTCGGTTCCAACACACTCGCCACTATACATTCGCTTAACCAACCGACTATCATTCATCCTTTCCACATGACCAAACCATCTCAACATACTTTCATTTATTCTCTCATTTACCCCTTTCTCCACACCACACATCTCTCTAATACGTTCATTCCTCATTTTATTAATTCTTCTCACACCTAGCATGCCCCTAAGATTGTCCATCTGAACACATTGAACTTTAGATCTATGCTTCTTATTCCAGACCATAGTCTCACTACTATACAATAACACAGGTAACAACATACCCTCATGTAAGACTCTAGCGCACTCAAGACTTAGTCCCTTTACATTCACCAACGATTTAATTGCACCAGCAACCTTCCTGCCATTCACAACTTTCCTACTTCACTCTGCATCATCCGTTCCCTTCTCATCCAACACATACCCTAAATATTTAAACTCAGACACTTGCTCCAGCTGCTCACCATCTAACATAACTTCACACTGAGGACTGTCCTCACTCACAACCATAACCTTACTCTTATCTACGGTTACTTTCAAACCCCTCCTTTTACACACCTGTCAAACCTCTCTACCAATCCTCGAAGCTCTCTTAGATTCACACACAGGAACCAAATCATACATATAATGGGTGGGGCACCACTGCTCATCTCCATCAAATTTCCTTTTCATTTCCTGCCATCCCCACCTCAGGAATTCTTTCATAACCCCATCGATATACAAATTGAAAAACAAGGAAACATAACACAACCGTCTCAACTCCGCTATTAATCCTAAACCAATCACCATTGACACCATTTATTCTTACACACGCTTCACTATCGTCATACATACTTTTGATTCCATTCAGAAGCCTACCACCAACACCATATATCACTAATACCTGCCATAAAGCTTCCCCTATTAACTCTATCATACGCCTGTGGTAAATCCATAAAACCTAAGTATAATTTATTCTTCTCCCTCATTTGTTTCAATGTAAAGATTTGATCCACACATCCTCTACCACTCCTAAACGCACCTTGTTCTTCACCAATCAGTCCCTCAGTCACTCGACGCACTCTTTCGACCAAAATACCAGCATATACCTTCCCAACAACACTCAATAAACTTATTCCCCTATAATTTCTACAGTTCCCCTTTTCTCCCTTACCCTTATATAAGGGTACTATTACCGCTCTCATCCAATCCCTTGGAACTATACCCTCCATAAAATCCAATCAATCACCATCTCGCCTCCGCTCTTGATCATTTCACTAGTTATTTCATCTATACCTGCAGATTTTCCATTCTTCAACTTTCTCCCTCTACCCATTACCTCCTCCTTACTAATAACCTCATCCCCAAAATACCTATTCCTTCTTGCACCATCAAACCCACACACATTCACTAACGCCTCATCATTACTGTTAATATTGTGCAGATTTTCGAAGTGTTCTTTCCACACTCCCCTCACATCCATTTCATCAGTTACAAAAGCACCATCCCTATTCATTATTCTAAGCAGATTCCCCTTATTCTCATTCTTAACCTTTCGCGCTTCCTTCCAGAAGAGCTTCCTATTCCCTAATATGCTCATTTACCTCTTGTTTTCTCCTACGTATGCACCTTTTAGTATTTCTTTTTTTCCTCCTTATATAATTCCAAACATCTTTCTTTTGAAACTTCATCATTTGCTTTTAGTACATTCAACCACGCTTCTTTTTTACCTTTAACCACTTTCATCACCTCTTCATTCCACCATTCGCTGTTAACATTCTTATCACTTCCTACTTTAGCACATCCACATGCACTTCCTTTGCACTACTAACAATTTCTTCCTATTTGCCCCTAGATTTGTTCAGTATCAACTCGTTCACATTCAACCAATTTGTGAGCATTCTTACATACTTATCCTTAATGTCTTGCTCACTTAACTTCTTTTACCCACTTCCTTCCGTATCACCTTCCTCTCCATCCAAGCCCCCACTAACTTAATTTTACATAGAACAATATAATGATCCGATAATCCCATTCCTAATCCCCTCACTGATTTAACATCCAACACACATCTCCATCTTCGCCAACACAAAAATCAATCATACTTTTCACTTCGATACCATCTCTACCTACACTAACTCCTAGTATACTTATGGATACTCTTGTGTTTAAAATAAAGTATTACACACATACCTCTCTCTTCACACAGAAATCAATCACCTTCCTACCATTCTCATTTTCTCCCATAACCACCCCAAAACCGCCTGTTATACCATCCCACTTTTTGATCACCTATCCAACCATTCAGGTCCCCAACACTATCAATCTGAAGCTCTACTCACCCCATCAGGCATCATTCAGATTATCCCAAAAAATCGTACTCTCTTCAACGTTTCCCTTCAGATGGACCACGTCACAACCACATACCTTGACCTTTTAGACCCAAATTTAGCTTAATTAGAATTCTAGGACTCGCACACAAAGTCTACCATAGCTTTGTACCACAGGTCTCTCATCAAAACTCCTTCTCTCCCTCTCTTCCACACCAGCACGCACACACTTCACACCACACCACTCAATTTCACCTTTTCCCTTTCAAATGCTTTTGTTTCAGTAACAGCTTGAGCAAATCCATCACGTCTCCTCTTCTCCCTCAACATTTATTCCTCTGACATTCCCTGTACCCATACGATTCATTTTCGCCGAAAGATAGAAGGTCGTTTACGGCGATGCGACCATCTCAGGCATCAGCATTCCTGGCAAGAGATAGGTGGTAGTGGGCGAATGACCAAGCACACCGCCCCTTAGTCGAGCTTCACGACACATAGGATACGATGTAGGAACCAATTCTTTCTCCCCGCACACAGGGATAGGGTAGTAGGGATGTCTGTAAGGTGTTATCCAGAAGTGGGGTGTACTTTAATCATGTGGCATGCCCTTGATATGTGGATAAATAATTGGTTAGTAATATGTTGCCTGGAGGGTGAGTGTGTGTGAAGAATATGAACACAAAAGAGAAAGACGAACCATTAAAAATGGGAGGTAATTTCAAAGTTTCGAGTATGCGTGTACTCTTCACTTTATATATATATATATATATATATATATATATATATATATATATATATATATATATATATATATATAAATTATATATATATATATTTTATATATATATATATATATAACTAATTTATATATATATATATATATGCTAATCTTATATATATATTCCATAACCCTGGCTTTAATAGAAATGATAATTCTAAACAAATAAAAAAAATAACGCCCATTGATCAGTCCTCTATTACTACATACTAGAACTCAATTTTAAGGTAATAAAAAATTTATCAAGCCAATGTTTATTAAATTATTTCATGGCGGCTGGTTTATCTTACTTGGGAGTAGGTTTATCATCTTTTTTGGGAGTGGATTTAGGTTGACTTGGTTTAGTGGTTTCCTTTGTCTTTGGAGTGGTTGCCTCTGACTTGGGAGTTGTTGCCTTTGCCTTGGGAGTAGTTGCCTTTGGCTTGGGAGTTGTTGCCTTTGGCTTGGGAGTTGCTGCCTTTGGCTTGGGTGTTCCTTCTTTTGGCTTGGGTGTTCCATCCTTTTGCTTGGGAGTTGCCGCCTTTTGCTTGGGAGTTGTTGCCTTTTGCTTGGGAGTCGTACCTTTGGGCTTTCAAGCTGTTTTTGCTTGCCATCTTTTCCTTTAGCTCCTGGTTTACCCTTTCCAGTTTTAAGAGGAGCTTTTCTTATTAGCTTTCCTTTCTTATCATATTTTTCTTTCTTATCAAACTTTTTCTTATTAATTTTCTTCTTCTTCTTCTTATCAATGGTTTTAATTTCCTTGGGTGGTACCTTCTCACGTGGAACTTTTACTTTGGGAGGTCGAACTGGCCTTTCTTTCTTCTCTCTTACAACGCGGGGTGGAAGTTCCTGTTTGAAAAGATATTGTTTATTAAAAAAGATACGAACTTAGGCACACTGAAATGATTTTTAAATCTAAATAATTATTAGATGAAAATAGGTTAAAGGATTTTTGGTAAATTGTCACAAAATTCCGCCATTCACTCCTATTATTTTTGGGGATGAGGTTATTAGTAAGGAGGAGGTAATGGGTAGTGAAAAAGTTGAAGAATGGTAAATCTGCAGTTATAGATGAAATTACTGGTGAAATGATCAAGAACGGAGGCGGGAGGGTGATTGATTGGATTTGGAAGTTGTGTAATAAAGCGTTTATGGAGGGTATAGTTCCGAGGGATTGGAGGTGAGCAGTAATAGTACCTTATATAAGGGTAAGGGAGAAAAAGGGAACTGAAGAAATTATATGGGAATTAGTTTATTGAGTGTTGTACGGAAGATATATGCTGGTATTTTAGTAAAAAGTGTGCGTTGTGACTGAAGGACTGATTGGTGAAGAACAACGTGCGCTTAGGAGTGGTAGAGGATGTGTGGATCAAATCTTTACATTGAAACAAATGAAAATTAGGGAGAAGAATAAATTGCATTTAGATTTTATGGATTAGCAACAGGCGTATGATAGGGTTAATAGGGAAGCTCTATGGATGGCAGGTGTTAGTGATAGGCTTCTGAATGGAATCAAAAGTATGTATGACGATAGTGAGGCGTGTGTAAGAATAAATGGTGTCAAAGGTGATTGGTTTAGTATTAATAGCAGAGTGAGACAGGGTTGTGTTATCTCTCCTTGGTTATTCAATTTATATATGGATGGGGTTATGAAAGAATTCGAGGTGAAGGTGGCAGGAAATGGTGTTAGAATGATGGAGAATGGAGATGAGTGGAGGGTACTCTACCTATTATATGCGGATGATTTGGTTCTTTGTGGCGAATCTGAAGAGAGTTTGAGAAGATTGATGATTGGCAGGGTGTGTAAAAGGAGGGGTTTGAAAGTAAACGTAGATAAGAGTAAGGTTATGGTTGTGTGTGAGGATAGCCCTCAGTGTGAAGTTATGTTGGATGGTGAGCAGCTGGAACAAGTGTCTGAGTTTAAATATTTAGGGTATGTGTTGGATGAGAAGGGAACGGATGATGCAGAGTGTAATAGGAAAGTTGTGAATGGCAGGAAGGTGGCTGGTGCAATTAAATCGTTGGTGAATGTAAAAGGACTAAGTCTGGAGTGCGCTGAGGTCTTGCATGAGGGTATGTTGTTACCCGTGTTAGTGTATAGTAGTGAGACTATGGTCTGGAATAAGAAGTATAGATCTAAAGTTTAATGTGTTCAGATGGAAAATCTTAGGGGCATGCTAGGTGTGAGAATTGATAAAATGAGGAATGGACGTATTAGAGAGTTGTGTGGTGTGAAGAAAGGGGTAAATGAGAGTAAGTGAAAATATGTTGAGATGGTTTGGTCATGTGGAAAGGATGAATGATAGTCGGTTGGTTAAGCGGATGTATAGTGGCGAGTGTGTTGGGAACCGACCGGCTGGGAGACCGAAGACCGAAGACCGAAGAAATTGGATTGAGTCGGTGAACGAATGTCTGCAGGAGAGAGAAATAAGAGTTTGGCAGAGGCGAGAAGAAAGGTGGATAATGGAGTGAATGGCGGGGTTTGTATGGGGGCATGGTTGTGGCTCACCTGGGCCAGGGGATGAACCCTTGACATTGACGATTTACCATAGTGAGGGTCCGTCGCGGTCCCATGTGAAGCTCTAGGGTGGATTTTCTGTCTGCGACGAGTTCTCACTAATTATTGGTACAGAGGATTGGGCAGTAGGCTGGGCTTTCCTTTCGACTTTTGTCATATTCTTCTACTGCTTTTCTTTTCCGATGCATGACACGCACCTTACCCCCAGTCTTGGGGCAAAGAAAGATATATATATATATATATATATATATATATATAGCATATATATATATATATATATATATGTATATATATATATATATATATATATATATATAACTCTTTACATATATATATATATATATATATATATATACTCTCTATATATATATCTTATATATAGCATATTATATATATATCCTGGACTCTTATTTGGGGAGCTCCTGCCATTTCCAGGAAACCAGCTACCTCCACCGGGCGGGGCCATAGGTCCCTCAAGGAGGTGATTTGATATTGTATTCTGTAGGGTGTGAGGGTTGGGCATTTCAGGAGCAGGTGTACGCGTTTCTGGCTCTGTCGAGCATCTCTGACAGAGTGGGGATGGAGTGTGCTGCGGTTGGAATCTATGTGTGTACTCCTGAAGGTTTGGGTGATGTCGGGATCTTAATCTGGAAAGGGAGATCGGTTTCTTTCGTGAGGGAGATATTTCGGGGGGGAGGGGGTAGTAGTTTGTGGTTATTAGTGCCAATGATGTGCCAAGGGCTTCCATACAGCCGGTGATTAAAAAAAAAAGCTGAAGGGCAAGTGGATAAATTTTGGGTCACTAAGGACAATCAGTTGGTAAATATGTATAGCAACACTTACTGAACAAAGGGCATATTTAATTTTATCTACCTATGTAGATTAGAAAACATTCTCACACCTTGCCTTAAAAAAAATGGCTGAATTTTCTTTATGCAATCAAGGAAGTATTGCTTAGAAATTGGCAAATAGGGTCAGGGTAGTTTCTGAAAACTAAGCATGTGCCATCTCTATTAGTGACTGAGCTTCACTCTGTAGTGATGCAGCAGTGAGTCAGTGGTTTATTATTTGCAAAACTCGTAATCAGAAAGACTGTGTAAATTTAATTTCCATTCAATTTGTGAATTCTCAGTTTAGTCTGTTGGTTTTGTCGTTGTTAATAGCTAATCATTCAAAATGGATAAATTCTTTTAAATTTTTTCTTCCAAAATGTAGTTTCCACCTATGGGTGTGCATGAAAATTTTTCATGTAATGTATTTATCTCGAGAGCGGTAGGGTTGTGCATATTGTGTATATTGTTACCAGTGTTAATGTAAGGCAGCGACATTATGATGTGGAATGAGGGGTATAGAACTAAGGTGGTTTGTTCAGATAGATATCTTATGAGTGTTTTAGGTCATGATCTTCTACCTAACTATTCAGTTTCAGTGCAGGTTACGACGCACCCTATCCCTATCTGCGTGGACTTCTAGGAAGAATAAAGAAGTATTATTTCAGCAATAAAAACCAGCTCTAATTACATTGAAAATTAAGAAATATATGTAAGAATTTAAGCTCCAAATCTTAAGAATTTATACTTTATCACCATAAACCAACTGTCAGTCAAATAAAACCAAGTACCAATAATGTGTGACCCATATGAATGTTTAGTAGTCTCAACAAAGTTAAAGATTAATTATAACGTTAAAATTTTATAAAATAGAAAATTTAATTAACTGAGTTTAGAAAACATTACATACAAAGCGCATTATAAAAATTAAAAGGG